>WBNO01029871.1:98405-121088 GCA_013400575.1 Peucedramus taeniatus
GCCGGGCTGGCGGCGCAAGGGCGTGCCTGGAAGTGCTGCGGCGAGCCTGGGGCTGCCGGCTCCCCCTGCTCCTGTGGTCGGGCCGTGACAGCGCCCGGCAAGTGCCACACGGGCAGCCGGCCGGCCTGCAGGTCCTGCTCGGGAGCCAAACGGGCAGGAGGTGCCCCCCTAAGCCGGTTCATTCCACCGCCACCACCCTGCCCGGCTTTAACGTCAACATTAAAAACGCCTTTAACATGCGTGTCACGTATCCGCGGCCATCCGCCCGCTGGCGCCTGGCGCTGCCGGGCTGCTGCGAGCCGCTGTCACTGCAGCGCCGCGTTGGCTCACGAAGGGCTCTGGAGGGTTTGCGCTCTGTTTTGGTGTTTGCTCAGAGTAAATTCTTGGAGCAGGTTTTCGGCTGCGGAGCTGGGCTTTGGCTCTTGGCTGGAATGCCCTGAATGCTGTTCCATCAACTCCTTGACAGAACAGGTTCTCCTAGGCAAATAAATAAATAGTGAGCCTTGACTGCATGTTACTGTTCTCACTTGCTTCAGGAATTCACCTTGCACGGCCAGGACACTCAGTAATTTTATGAAATTGAGAGCAGTACAGTACAGGTGATGTTAATAAGAATATGCTTCATATATTCATGCATGCCTAGGTTTGGCATCACCATCCTGATTATTGAAATCAGAAAAAATGTCCATACTGAGGGTGTGCAAGTGTATCCTTCTCACATCTTTATGCCTCTCCCTGGTGCATTGACCTCCTACTCCCTGACCTTTGCTGCCTTTTCTAGTGAGGACTGTGTAATTGCATTTTGCTTATCATCCCAGGGCCTGCTGGCTACCTTGGTGTCATATTGGCTTTGTAAAACTTAAGCCAGGCTGCCTGCAAGGATTACACAGATGGACAGAGCCAGATCTTGGGAATGCTTCAAACAGCAGGATCCCAGGATCCACCTGCCAAAGTAAGTTTAGATACACATGAGGTAACAGCGGTTAAGTCTTGCAAATATAAACTTCAATCTGCCTGTACACCCTGCTTCTCATGCTTTTTCCCATGGCATCTACTTATGGCCGCCTTTCATCTTTTTCTCCCTTGGCACCTGCTTTTGGCTGTTGTTCATGTTTGTGCTCACCTTTTTGACAGGACTCATCTATCTCTGTCAGATGGGTACTGGGATAAACAGATCTCTATTCTAAGCCAAGACAGCAACTTCCCTGCAAGGACCAGCTGTGCAGACCCCAAGATTGTGCCTTCCTCTGGGAATTAAGCACCTAGGCAACACTTCTGCACTCAAAATTTGCTTAAATCCCTCAAGAAAAGCAGTCCTAGGTAAGCACCACCAGTATTCCAATAGAATAGGAAGGAAGGGAAAGGAGCCTGACACTCTGCATTGCTGCTCAGCAAGGTTACACAGCACAGTCACAGAGCTCCCATAGGTATGGGAGCCCCAGTGACATCCCATGTCCCTGCTTAGATACCCACCCTTGAGAAGCTCAGAGAGATTAAGTGGCTTTCAAAGGCACCCAAGCCTCTTCAGTGGCCACAGAGAACTTAAAGGAAAAGTGGTTCAATTGATGTCCTGGAGTATAGATGACTGTTAGTTGCTAATTCAGGCAGACTAAATCCTACTTTTAAGCCAGTTTATTTTAAACTCCTGGAGAACGTGGTAGGATTCAGTCCAGCCCATCCCATCTGGGCTGGCACTGCAGCTACTGGAGAGGAAAGTGAGCCAAGATTCCCAAACCCAGGCTCCTGAAGTCCTTGCCCTAATAATGCTTGTTGTATTGTGTTCTATATGCCTTTTTATAATTGGTCTGTACCTTGGTTTATCCCAGTTCTCCCCTATTTCAGTGGTTCTGCCCATCCTGCCTCCTCCCTCAACCCCTCCCTGGTGTCCTGTCCGTCACTCAGCAGCCCATCCCTTCCCCCTAGAAACTTCTGTTAAGGGCGACGAGTGACTGGTTCAGGAACCGGGGTTCCTCCCACAGGTTATCCCCATTGGTCTCCCCAGAGACCCATCTTCCCAATGTCCATACTCCCATGTTTCCCTATTGGCTCCCTATCTTTGTTCCCCCTTTATAATATACCTGATAGCCCAGAGCTTGATCTTCGAAGTGAGGTCGTGCTGGGCTCAAGGTGCCCCTCTAATAAACCTGGGCTGATACCTCCATTCGAAGTCCAGTCCTTTCTTCCACCGCAGTCGTATTCCTGCCTCACCCGCGAAGGCGAGAGCCTTAGCCGCCCCGCCTGCCCCTCGGATTTCGGGAGAGTGTTCCCCCGCAGCTGTATGTGTCACAGCTAGCCGGGACCCCCCGAAGGGACTCGCGCAGGCGTGTTTACGACAAATGCTCGCACAAATCCTACTTCCTGCAGCTGAGAAGAAAGAGAAGTCTCTTCTACCTCAGAACCAGGACTTCCTGTTTACTGAAAAGTAGAGATACCACTACTTTATCTTTCCTTCAGATCTTACAGTTGCCAGACGATGAATGCATGTGTGTTTCCCTTCTCACTGCTGACAGCATTCTGAAGACAGAGGTTTCTATTGGCCTCTCACGGAATTCCTGCTTGCCAGTACCTTCAAGGCTCTTTGCTGTTCCCTCTGCTGCTGCCTAGTCTTCCTCAGAAGCAGATTTAGGACAGAACAAATTGCTTGACATTTGCACATTATCTACGGTTTCTCAAGGAGACCAGTGAAGCTAAGCAGTCTGTACATTGCCTTGTGTGATTTTACAGCAAAATTGTAGCAGCAGCAATGAAGATGAAGTCAATGGCCAACAGCACATCAACTCACCCTTGGAATATTAGATTTTACAGAGCAAAGAATATGAGCATTTCATATTGGTTACATAAATTTTTCCTGAAAATAACAGTTATCAGGAGAGAATTTGCCATCACATACAAACATCTGAGTGAACATTCACAAGGTATTTACTAAATCAAAATCTTTAGAAGGGAAGCATGCCGTAGCCTAAGTAGAACTGCACTAAACAGTTATCATTTGCGTTAAAAAAAAAGATCATAAATTGTTTGGACTAAAAATATTGTTGAGAAAGGTAAGTAGGGGAGATTAAAGATTTTATCAGAATGAAAATGTTTTTCTCACTTGAATGCTTCAAAGTACAACCTTTCAGCCATGCAGATTTTTTTAATAATTAAAATAATTAAAGATCCTGCACAGATACAACACTCTGCCTGCTCTTCAATTTCAAATCAGAGTTTTTCAGTAAAGTACTAAGCATTCTGAATTCATTTACATCAATATAAATTTGCAGCACCTCCACGAAAATGAGTAGAATTACACCAGTTCATACTAGAATAACTTCAAATCAAGCCTGGTTCTTCTTAGCATCACTGGTTCACTGATGACTCCTTCTGTCCTACAAACAGTACCTGAATCTCACTTCAACATCATTCTTCCTGGGTTTCTACTATAAATCTTTCTCTACTGCATAAATGGAGATGATAATAAGATAGAAAACAAGCAAGGAGCACGAATACAAGTGGTATTTCCCTACTGTTCTCCTGAACAATAGAACAAGTCCGCAGCACTGAGACCTGGACAGATCACACTGGTACTCCAGTTCTTCAGTGTGTGGTACTAATGTTCACAGAAAGTGGATTGAGGTCGATGGTTCCAAAATTTTAGCATTCAGTGAACCACTGTCCATTCCTGGAATTTCTTAACTACCCACTAGACATTTTTCAGTAAAGCTCCAACTACTCTCATCATAAAGGTTTCAGCTGAAAGCCTTGCAAAGGTAATGCAAGGCTTGGATTTTATTTGCCACTTTTACAGTCTCATTTTCTCTCCTTTCTAATGAGTACGTATCTGTCTTGGAAAATTTACCTGTGTTTTAATGATATAATAAAAATAATATTTAAAACTGTGGAGTAGTTAATATAATATGTGGTCTGTCCCAAGTCCATGATCTTAAATAAGAGTGGTTTGTGGAAAGGGCATCTTTTGTCAGCTGAGATGAGCAGCCTTTCAGCAGGGAATGAATAACAGTCTGTTCTCCCAAGGAAGCACATTACTCTTTTATTCCTATACTACTTTTAAAAAAATCAGAAGAGTGAATTAAGTACAAAAATAGTTTTGCACGTAGGGAATCAAGGAATGGTTTAAAAAAACATTAAAAAACATACTAGTCTAGGTGTGGGTCTATCTCTATCATGGGGAGAAACAGCCTGTGATTATCTACTCACTTCCAGATCAATTTTGGAGGAGTAAGCTGTTGAATGAATTCAAGGACAAAGAAATACAGGCTGAACATTCTTCATGTTCACATTCTTCATGTTTGGCTACAGTGGTATAGAAAGACCAGAGACAAAAGAAAAACATTATCTAGTAGGTGGAAGGCAAAGGTGAAATTAAATGCTTCCAAAAGTGGCTTTAAGCACCGGAGTTGTGGAAAATCTTCCCTAATTGTTTATAATCCTTGTTCAGGTTTGCCTCCTGCAAGCAGGACTTGATTTCCTGGCATGCTTGATTTTTCATTGCAGTTACTCCTGGTCAGCACACTCTGACATCAGGATGTTTTTATTGATGATTCTAGGGCCCATTTCTGAAACAGAACAGGAGGTAGCCAGATAGACTGGTGGAAACACGTAAGATCCCTAAATTTGTTCAGTGTCTAATCTAGATGAAAGAATTAAAAGTTACTTGTATTATCAGTTTTGAATCAGTGAGTCTACTTCGACCAGCCTTGGCTTTTCCATTTAGAATGAATTAATCCAGTTTAAAATTTACTCAAAAACAGCTGAGGTTAATCACTGGTTGCAATGTATGTTGAACTAAAATTAAATTGCCTTTAGTGAAGTGAGTTTGGATGATGTAAGAAAACTTGATTTATGCAGAAATGATTGAAGCTAGAATAATTCCCACTACAAAGGAGAAAAGCCTACTGAAAAATGCAAATGGTTTAAAAATGTATAGACAGGACTTTGAGTCTCAGTTTGCACCTACTCTGGCTTGTAAATGTATGAATTACACCAGATCATAGTCTCTTACAGTTACACATTGTCATGTGTCTAACAACTCACATCTATTCTGCAGTAAACAGGCAAAGGATGTGTTGTTGAAGTGAGTCAATTCAAGAGGTGAAATTGAGATGAAATCTCATTAAAAGCATGTCAGATTGCAGTTTTCACATGTCCTTATTAGGCTTACCGTTGTCTTTAGCTGGATCTACAATCAATGGGAAAATACTATCTTCCTAATCCACTGCAAAAAGCATGTCTGCAGTTCTCAATAACACACATGCTTTAAATTATGTTTTCCCAATCAATGCTATGAAATTGCATCACTCATAGAAAGTAGTATTATTTTTTAAAAACTTCTTTTTAGCAGGGGAAAAGTCCTAGCAGATTTTCATCTGTTATGCACCATTTCTGAGTTTTTGCACTGCTCTTCTTGAAAAATTAGGATTGTACTTCAGAGTTTAGAATGGGTAGATATTTTATAAAGAGCAAACAATACAAAATTAGGAAATTCACAAAAGCATGTAGAGGTGAAAGTGACCTTGTTTCCAGATGTGCATTTCTGTCATAATTTGCTTATCCATTCATATCCTAATAAAGATTATCCCCAAGAATTTGTTAAGATGACAGTCTGTTTTTTAAAGGAGCAAATCATCAGAATAGTAGCTCTGGGAACTGCAGGTCCAAACCCCATCAAGTGTATGGTAGAGGTGATAGGAGTATATATTTGTTTGGATAAAGCTTATCCAAGCTTTCATGTTGAATTTTTTCACCCTGTTTCTCACACTTCTGCTGTATCTCTCCTTTCCCCACTTGCAAGAAAGAAAAAACCTGTTTATTTTGCCTGGACATGGTTGGAACCATCTGATACTGCTCACTATTCTGGTGACAGCTAAACTTGTTCACTGCTGTTTAGTTTGGCACACAAGGACAGTTTCTGGTTTTGTTTCAATGCATATACCTCTGTGTCTTTTTCAGTGTTTCAGTTTCCTGATGGATTCCAGCCTCACCTTCAACATGGCCAGTCTGGGTCACAGCAGACCTATTCAGCATCAGCTGCCTGCAGAAGGCTACATGAGCAGGACATATGTATAGTGACACTTAGTACCTGTTCCAGTTTGCAGTAGTCTGCAGTTCAAGAGCATCCTGGGACAGATGGGGTGTCTTCGTGGCTTACAGACTTTGATTCATTTTTGTTCCATTCATTTGTCCAGTAGCTGTGTGAGCCCCTAAAAGCCTCTGGCACCCACCAAGTCCTGCAGTGTTCTAAAGCTGAATTACATGTCTGGCAAAAACCACCTCTTTAATTTGTTTGGGACTTTGTACCCGCCCATTTCTCTCAGTTTTGTCTAGTTCTTCTGCTTTGTGAAGGAGGGAAGAATTACACTGTGGTTCTTCTCTCTATATTGTTCATGTTTTTAAGACTTCTTGTCAAATCTTCCATCTGCTTCTTTTTTTTTTTTTCCACTCTGAAGAGTCCCTGGTTGTTTAATCATTCACTGTGTACCATTTGTTCAGCTTTCTTGCCCTTTATAAAACTGTTTGTCATAACTCAGGGATCTCTTCTGCCTGAGTAATAGGACTTGTCTCTTCAACACTTCTCTTTCTGCACACAATGTTAGGGTTCCTTTGACAACATTGATTTTTTTCTGCCATTTTAACCCAATAACTCCTAGCATGAAATCCTTTTTTTTCCTGGCTGATTTTCATTTTTGCTACCTAGAGGAATTTGCCATCACTCACCTCATAATATGCTTTTCTTTTTCAGATAACTTCTATGTCAAACCAAATAATTCCAGGGGCAGATTTCTAAGACTTCACTGGGGACTTCCATCTCCTTCCCCTGCCCAAAAAATTCCACTGAGCTGTGAGATTTTTTTCTATAAAAGTTATATCATAGTTTTTTCATAATATCACATATATTTATACATCTGCTAATTACATTATATATATTTTCTACCAGTTTGTTCAGTATTTCGGCAACCTTTTTTTTAAGGCTTGACCTCTTTAAATATCATGAGTTTCAGTATAGTCAGTGTGACATTAGAAAGACTCAGCAGCAAAACTTTGTCTTTCACAAAAATAGTCACTCTATACTGATGAGGTTTTGTTGATTTTTTTTTTTTAAGAAAAGTACATATTACAGGTCAACCACACAAACCTATTAATCACAAGACTATGAATAAATGATGAGGCAAGCATTACAATATTCTGGCAATGACTTTTACCAATATATTCATGCTACATAAAAACAAAGAAAGAAAGCTGTTTAAAATATATCTGCATAAGACTGATACTGCATTTCTCCCTGTGATTTCTGATTGTCAATGTTCTGTTTCCAGTCCAGGAATTAATTTCTTAGTCACTTCCTGTGTGTTGGAAATGGAAAGGTAGTTCAGCTAAGATAAATGTTCAATATTTGCAAACACTTTTTTCCTGAGCATCAGGTATCTCCATCTTCAGAAGACGTGACTCACCTCCATGCACAGAATGCTAAGCTGTATTCAGGGTGCTCTTTAGCTGCTGGTAAAGCAGACACAGAGCAATCAGAAGGGTGCTTTCAAGTACTCCTCTGGTGCTGGGATGGCTCATGGCTGTCTGTTCCCCCATGGAGGAGGTACAGGTGTGGTGTCAGGGGGAGGTGAGGGGCTGGTTCAGTGCCTGTTCCCCAGCAGTCACAGTGTCTGCGTGCTCATGTCAGCACTGCAAAGAGGATGTTCCCCTTTAATGGAGACAGACTGCTCCCCCCAGCCCAGCAGCTCCAGATATTTAGAGATGTTTGGTTCCCTGTTGGTACATATGCCAGTTTCAGGTTATCCATGAATGTCAAACACGTGCTGCAATCAAGCAGCCCAAGCGGGTAAAGCCTCTTTGGTGCAGAGGATGATGGCTGAAATGTAAGCTGACAGGTTGCCTGTATGACATTTGCCCAACCCCATGATGGCAAGTGCCATGTGCTTATGATGGTGGCAGCAACCACAGGAGGGTTGCAAACTCACCCTGTGCCCCATGCCACCACCCAGAACACTATCCTGGGTCTTGGAAAGCAAGTCTTATGGCGACATGGTACTCCAGAAAGAGCTGCATCAGACAATGGAACTCATTTCCAAGACAACTTTAGAGACAGTTGGGCCAAAAGAACATGACATTAAGTGGTTGTATCACATTCCCTGTTGTGCATGAGTCTCTGGAAAGATCCAACAATGTAATGGACTGTTAAAGACTACACTGACAGCAATGGGATGTTCAAACATTGGGGTACACATTCAGCAAAAGACAGCTTGTTAGTCAACACCAGAGAGCCAATTTGGATGGCCCTGCCCAATCACAACTTTTACATACTGCAGAAGCAGATAAAGTTCCTGTAGTACACATTAAAAACATGCTGAGGAAAACCTGGATTAGTCCTGCCTCAGGCAAAGGCAAACCTGACCATGGGACTGCTTTTGCTAAAAAATCTGGATGCACTTGGTGGGTGATGTGGCAGAATGCAGAAGTCTAGTGTGTCCCAAAGGGATTTGACTTTGGGAGAAAATAAACAGTTAATCACACTGTGTTATAATTACCCAATGGTAATATCAGCACTTCTGTGGTGGCTACGTGTGCATCACCTCCCTGAGCATTTCATGGCATCAATCTTATCTTAGCCACAAGCATTCTAGGGATCTGAGCCTGACTTCCCTCTGATTGCCACATTCACACCAAAGAATGAACTTTGATAAAACAGAACAAGTGCAGAGGTGCTGGAATGAGAACTGACTCGAATGTGCACCATGCAACAATCCAACACCTCGCACCATCTTTCTTGCTTGAAGAGCTGTTATCAAAGATGAAGGCTAAAGTCATGGAGTAAAATAATTCAATAAACTTTGTGTGTGTATATGTTTGGATGTTTTATGAGTATTTGACAGAGGCATTCCATAGACTAAGAGAATGATGTTTGTATGTATACCTATCAAAACAGATGAATAGGGAAGGTGATGGGATATTGGGCAGTGTGAAACTTGACATGATATAATGGTATGGAAAAAGGGGTGGATATTGTCCTGGTTTTAGTTAAGGTAATTTCTTCTCAGTACCTATTACAGTGCTGTGTTTTGGATTTGTAATGAGAATGGTGTTGATAACACACTGATGTTTTGTTTTTTTCTAAGTCGTTTATCCCTAGTCAAGGACTTTATTTTCCATTCTGTTTTGCTCTGCCAGTGAGGAGGTAAGCAAAAGAAACTGGGAGGGAGCACAGCTGGGATAGGTGATATGAGCCGACCAGAGGGATATTCCACACCACAGAATGTCATGTGCAGCAAATAAACTGGGGGAGTTACCTGGAAGGATAGCTGATCTGGGTTTGGGAAGGGGGGTCTGGCATCAGTTAGCAGATGGTGAGCAATTACATTGTGCATCACTTTGGTTTCTTTTTCCATTACTATTATTATTATTATTATTATTATTATTATTGTATTTTAATTTCTTTTCAATTATTAAAATGCTCTTATTTCAAGAGGAGAGTTTTACTTGCATTCCTTTGCATTTACTTGCAAGTTTTACTTGCATTCCTATGGGTGGAAAGAGAGAGGCTGCATGGTGTTTCATCTCCAGGTGGACTTAAAACCACGACACAGCTTCAGCTCTGGCACAGTGGAGGAATCTGACAAGAGGAATGATGATCCTGGCAAGCAAAAAGGTGCAAGAGAGCCAGCATGGATAGTATGCAGGGTTTGCATTGCCTGTTTTGGAATAAACCCAGCACATGAAGTAGCCTCCGTAACAGCACTCATCCATTGTGCTTTTCTGCTTGTCTTTCTCCAGATTAGCATTTTTGGGCAAGCACTAGCTTGGATGACACAACAGGGCACAAAACATGCTCTATTTCAGACACTGTCACTTTCTCACAAGGAGCAGGAGACTGTTGCTTAGCAAGAACCTTTCTTACAGTGTTCTGTCAGTTCACCTCCACGCTCCTCTTATGTTAGGTTTCAGCTCTTCCTCCAAGTGTGTTAAGCATTGCCTCAGGCCATGGATTTACTACTAAAATGTAGCGCTCAGAAAGAGACAATAATATTGATTCAAGTGAAGGGAGTGAGCCAGCTTTGCAGTTTTATGCAACTCCTGTAGTTATTTAGTTGCATTGAATAATTCAGTGGGTAGGCTGAAGTGCGGCAGCCTCTTTGTTTCCTGTGAAGGCAAAGGTGACGCATGCTTGTAGGGCTTTAGACATCTCTCCAGCAATCAGCACGGACTGTTTCAGAGACACATACAGAGACTACCTCCCAGCACCCATCCAGGCCCTCTGCCAAATCTTCTCGTTTTCACACTATAAGGCAAAATCCTGTTCACAGTTTTGTCGGCATTACTCTACCGCTGTCAGCAGAGTCATTCCAGAGTCACACAGGTGCAAATGGGTTGGATACAATCTTTATTGTTTCCCTGGCCCAGCACACACCATCCTAAACTTTGTGCCCTACTTGATCAGTATTTCTCCTCTGCCTGCTGACCTAGCATACAAGCTGATGCACAGATGCCAAACCACAAATATCAGTCCCCGGGCAAACACCAAAACATGTGTGACTCAGGTGCTAATCTTCTCTGAGTCCTCATGCCAGACCTCACCAGAGACTTCCCTGCTGACCTGCACCCCAGGCAAATACCCCAGCCACCTCCACTCAAGTTAATTTTCCTGCACACCCTCACACACCACTCCCAACACTTCATAGCAAGAAGAATGACCCTCCATGGGGAGCTTTCTTCTCGCAACCGTCTTCCCCATTTCCTTGCAGCTTCCCTTTCCCTTAGAAATTAGTCATCACCATAAGGAAAAAAAACTTTTAAAACCTGTAGAGCATACCTGGCTTCCTCAGAGAGTTGCTACTAAAATGCAAAGGGACAGCAACACAGAATTACATGGGCATCCACCTCCTGGGCACCCCTCTGTTAGCATTTGACATGGACCCAGCCAGAGGGAGGTGGCTGCATCTGCACAAACTGCTGCATTGGAACCTTGGATTTTCTGTCAGACTGCTGGATGAAATCACAGCTTCCTTGCTGGTATGCTCTGGCTCCTTTTCAGCTTCACACAAGCAGCCTGTCCTGCAGAGGCTTGGAATTAAAAAGTCACTTTGCTTTGTTTTTCTTTGAGTTGGTTCTGCTGCTATGTCTGCAGTGCTGCGGGAGAAAAAAAAAGCATACAGGAAAGGAAGGAAAGAAAAAGGATTCCTGCAGGTTTTAACTGTCAGTGGTGCAGGAGAATGAGTAAACAGTGCAGACAGCTAAAAAGACTGTGCTAAGTGGTGCAAGAGTCTAAAAGCTTTCCAATGTGCCATCCCATTGTGTTTGCTTGAGTATTGTGTATAGGCGTATAAAGAGGGAACAGGGTGGCCTTAAGGCCGCATTCATGAACTCAGACTTTTGAGTGAAAAACTCAAAACTCTGCCCTGTTCTGCCAAAAAGACTCTCAATAAGCAATCTGAGCTGATCTGCAAAAATTGTTTCTGGTCTCTGACTGATGTCATTTCCCCAAGCACAACATTAATAAAAAATAAAAACAGGAAAAGGATGATCAAACCACACAATTCAAAGCCTACTATACCTTTCAGCATCTGCAGTTTTAGATGTCTCCTTTTGAATTTCCAGCTGCAAGGGCAGCAAGGCCAGGATCCCCTTATTCTAGTCACACTAAAGAAATATTTGTTCTAAAATACCAAATTACTTGATCTAAATGTGTGTGATCTCAACTGCATAGGCATCATCTCTCTTAGGGTGAGTACTGGTGAGAAGGTTTCAGCAAAACATGAAGAGATCCAGAGCCACAAACCCTTTAAAACAGTGATCTGCCTTAGCACTCTGAGTGTGCTAAGCTTTCAAAAACACTAAAGTCACTAAATCGTGATGCACCTCCCTGAAACTGTCAGTGTAATATCTGTGGGTTTTATGAAGAATTGATGGTTGAGACCACTTCTTTGAGCTTTCCTGACCATGCTGATCTACCTATTAGTCTTAATTCACTGAATTACCTTTATGGCTTCTCCTGTCAGTATAATATGGACTTGGGATTTGCCTCAAGTAATTGCTGAGCATATTAGTTTTTTACTTTCTGCATAGTCACAGCTTCATCTCAGGGCACAGTTTCACTAAGTCCAGGTGCTGGAACAGGAGTGCTTATGCTTGTCTGATCTTGCAGTCAGCTGGATCAGCCCAATGACCCAGCTGAAAAACAATCTGCTCTTTTTCCAGGGCAAGTTTTCAACTGGATCAGCTTGAGGACCTCTTTGATAGCACAGTCATGAGTACTTTGCCAGCACAAGGCAGGAGAGGGACTTGCACCTGCAAGGTGAAGGACAGTGCCATCCCTTTTGATTTCAGTCTGCATGAACACCTCTTAAGCCTCACCATGAAGGCAAAGTTCACCATACACTCAAACAGTACAGATCCTGGCTAAGTGCAGTTCTGTCATGCTTGAGTTTGTATTTATAGTCACCATACACACACCACCTTAACTTCAGAGGATTTACTACAAAATTATAGTTGTCTGAGGGGTAACTCAGGCGATCTCTGTACAAGGAGCAACTGGTATGAAGGAAAAAGACAGAGATCACTGCCACTGTAATGTTGTTGAAAACATGTAATCACTATTTAATTTGACTTCTCAGCTTTGCTAAGCTTTTGGAAATTTTCCAGATGTAAAAGTCCTTTCTTTTCTTATACCAAGAGGAAACCTCTTCTGAATTTCAAGGAGACAAAATGCAGCGTGGGACACTATGAAATACTACAGCAAAATTTTCTTTCTGACACAGAGAACTAAAAAAAAATTCCTGCATTGGTGCTGTAGTACCTTCAGGTGACCAGGAAATCTGTTTGCACATCTGTCTGGACATGTCTAAATATTTTGATGGCATTTAGTGTTTTGCTTGGAAATCAGACATCTTCAGCAGGTAAATGGATCTTGATCTTTGTCTTAACTAACTTCTCCCTACAATAAATTAGACATGCAGTTGAAATAAAAATTCTTATATGGTAAGTGGGGAGAGTTAGTAACCTCCAGAAGGCAACTCAGTCCATCCAGCAGATATGCATATGTGGGGTGAACTGAACCCTGAAAATGCCCCTCTTCCCTCCTCACCACTGAAGGTAAAAGAAGACAAGGCCTTAAACTGAAGAAGGAAAAGAACTCCTCTGGACTCACTAAGGGATGGATCTGAACCAAAGAAAAAACTCAGATTCATGAGGATGAAGTGGGCTGTGAGGGTAATCTAGAGCTCTTGTGTGTCAGGTGCTGTCTAAGCAAGACTCGGGTCTGTCAGAAACTTGTGCAAGCCTGTTTTATTCTAACATCCTGAGCTCTCATTAGCCTGTGCAGCTTAGGCTGCTGGGAGGTGCCAGGGCCAATGCAGTTGTATGGGGGTGGGGAGAGGGCTCTCTTTTCTCGGGTGGGTGACTGTTGTGGGAAGAGGAGGCACACTCTGAGCAGGAGTGCAGAGGTCCAAAGCCAGGGCAGAGTTTAAATCCTGCTCACCCTGAGCATGCACCCACCACACTGGCAGACAAGCACAAGCACTTGATGAAGGTCCAGAAGTCTGCAGCACTTGAAAGTCTGGAAATGCTCTTCTGGCTGAGAGTGAGAGCGTCAGGCTTACAATTCTTGTGGATGTTGTACAAAGTCAATTTGTCACTTGCTGGCTCCAGGCCAGGTAGGACATAAATCTTACCGTGAATACAATTTTAAACAGACATTTCTGCTCAGACAGGAAGGCAAGTGTGTGTAATTTTGAAGCAGAAAAGCCTCAGTGCTGCATGCACTCAGTGCTGAAGCAGGACCATTTCCAGGGCCCGCGTGTGTCACCGCTGATGGCAGTGGAGCCTGAGTGATGGAAATGGCTTCCTCCAGGCACAGCAGGTTTGTTGCTATGCTATTTCTGAGCCCTCTACTTACTTCTGTTACTGGAAAGGACTTAGGTTTGTTTCTAAATCTGTGTCTATTGATTAGCACTTGGCAACTGGCTGCACAGCTTAATATAATGATCATAGTTCGTGCTTCTTTTGTTATTCTTGATGCACAGAAAACTGTTCTTTCTTTTTTTAGTTGCAGGGTGCTCTTGTTAGCTCAGCTTAACACTGTGCATACTTCACAGTCCAGGATATTTGGGATTTTCTTTTGTAGCATTTTATACTGGGAATGAAGAGAAAACAAAGTACATAATATTCATTTTGAATGAAGTTGTGACTATATATTAAAACATTCTTGAGATGTAAAATTCCACATAACATGTCAGTTTTTACTGCACTAGGTATTTGGTTGGCTCTCTGTCTTACAGAAAATGCTTGGTTTTCCCACAAGTATATTAATTACACTCACAAATGGTACTGTTTATACATCCATGTTTTGGCTGAAAAATAAAATTAATCAGAGGAGTCAGTTAAGATTTGCCTTTAAAAGACACTCATTGCAAATACCATATTATAAAATTACCATTATCTGATCAGCTACTAGATCTTCTCTGTACTGGTTTCTTGACTGGAGCATTACACTATTTGTGATTATATCTCTCAATAACTTTTACTTAGCTCATGCATTCCAGCTCCTTTTCTTAAGAAACTGAGGAAAATCTGGTATCAGATGTCAGTTATTGGTTACAGTAATTTATTGAAGCATTTTCTTCAGCAATTTCTACTAACTTTCATCCTGATAAGAGAGTCAATCAAAAACAATCAAAAACACAAGTAATATTACATGTGGTTACACAAGTGGTCAAAAGCAATTCTTGCCAATGTTTGCTGTAGATGTTCAGTCAGATGCTCAGCCAGACAACAACAATAGCTCCAGTGTAGTTCAGTGGAAAAAGATTATTTGGACCATTACTGTATGCAGTGTGTCCCCTCATGTGATATTCATGCCCCAGCCCTACCCACAGTAGCTCTCTTACATCTGCTTTACCACAGATTGGGTTAGGTTATGGTTCTTCAGGACTTGTTGGGGAAGAGGATCAGACTAAGTTCCTGTTGAGGTTTCTTGGGAACTTCATCTCTCAGCATTTCCAGGTGCTGCTGTACCATTCATCTCTGCTTCCAAACACTGCAGCAATGCCCACTGCAGGTCTCCCAGCCTCCAACCGCTGTCTGGGTGACAATGACTAGAATAAAATAGAAGTTTCCAGATGGCCACCACTGTGACCCTTTTCAGACTGGCAGAGATTAGGTGCAGTGGTGCCAAACTCCTGATGACGACTCAGATAGACTCATTTCCACATCCAGCAGTTCTACAGTTGCTAGTCTTCTTTGAGACCCAAGAACATCAATTTTTGGTAAGATTCTGTATCTAAAAGAGGTCACAAGAATTGCTTCAGGTGCAGCATGGAGCCATCACAGCAGGCTGCTTCTAGAAGGTGTCTGATGACAACATCGTGAATTTTAGGAGTGGTCTTTGAGGCTTTGGTTCTTCCTACACAGTCCTGTCATATCTTGAAGTCAGCTCAGACATCTCTCAGCTATTCATGACTGGTAGGAAATGAAAGCTGATCATCACCTTCATCTGTCTTCTAAACAAAGAACTTTAAACTGGAGTTGGCAGTAGGGGATTGAGTGGAGCAGCCCAGCAGACTCTATATTCCATCCTCTCCCACTGTTCAACAGGGTCCCTGTTTGAAAACTTAGGAAAAAGCTACCTCTTCAGGTGCCTGGGACAGGTGTCCAAGTCACCATGACTATAGACAGAACTCATATGGACACCATGGAGACAGAAGAAGAACCCCTGCATCTGGATTAATGTCTCTACAGTGCGCAAGTGAGATCAGTTTTTCTTACACTGGTGATGCCTTACCAGGTCAGCTCTTGAATACATATTTTTCACAAGGCAATGCCGGAGACCAGAAGCTCTCCCTGTGGCATGCACTCTACATGCCAGCTATTTCAACACATCCTAGTTGTACTGAACATGCTCAGGAAATCCTGCTCTAATACTCTGGATGTCACCAGAAGCATCTGAGAACACCTCAGTAGCACTAATGCTGTCCCAGCCAGCCATAGCAATGCTAGGCCCTTTAAGAAAGCTAAATGTCTGTTCCTGTTAACACAAAATCTCTAAGAGATGAATGAGAAAAATTAAAAAAATTAGAAGATAGTACTAATGTAGACAGCTGATGCTCTTTAGCAGCAACATACAACAATTTTTAGTCATCCTTCAAAGGATTATAATCTTTATCTTGGCAGGATGGTAAACAAAACCACAATCACAGGATATACAAATGACTCACCCCAAGGGGTTCTGCTTCTTTAGCTCCAGTGTAATGTTCCACCTAAAACACAAAAATGCAGAATGTAATTTAAGAGCTAAGAAAGGCTGGGAATGGTGCCTTTGGCTCTGTGATCCAGTGCTCTCACCACAGCCTCCCTCCTGACACTGTGTACAGTGTAACAGCTCCTACATTCTGCTTGCACAGCTGTAAGAGAAACACAGTGCAACTCAGTCACAGATGGAGGCTGTCATTGCAATAAAATGGCCAGAATCAAATCATGTTGATGATCATGCCTATGTTCATGGAAATAGCCATTTTAAAAGAAGGTGCTAAGTTCCCTTCCTTAACTTCTTTGTGACCTAACATAATAACAAACAGCAACACATATCCTTAATCTTAATATTTAAACATTTTTCAACAAAAGAGAGACATTTTTGTCTCATTACAAACTGATTTTGTTGCTTTTTATTACTTAAACAGAAGAAAGGATGGTCCTGTAATTATAATCAAAGGATAAAAGTCAGGAGATAAACATTAAGCTTTTCAAAATTTTTCTCAGTAGTTTTGGTCTCTGTTTGCCCTAGGAAAGAGTGAGTGACATGCTTCCTTAGCTTACAGGATTGGAAGAACTGTTAAGAATAAAATCCAAAAATGCTGGATTTAAAGTCTGGTGCTTAGATCTAATTTTGGTTAACTAGGGCTAGTTACATTTCCAGTAGAAAAAAATTGAGAAAATGAATGATCTGCCTGTGTCTAAATCAGTGTGTCTACTTGTCTTAAAAGAAAGCTTGGAGTAAGCATGAGTGCTCTAGAGATCGATCCATGGCTCACCTATGACATGCTGTTTTCAGGTCATGGCCACATAAACACAAAAAAAAAAAAACCAAAACCAAAAAAAAAAAAAAAAAAAAAAACCAAAAAAAAACAAAAAAAAAAAACAAAAACAGTTGCTAAATGCATTACAGGCTGAGCTTTCCTGTAGCAATGTGACACAGAAACATCATGTAGTGTTACTCATGCAATCTTGTCAATCTATCTGTTACATTTACAGTGCAGTACCGCCTGAAGTTTGGCCTTGGTTCAGGGTCCTATTGGGCCAGGTGGGGTACAAATAAATGACCTTCTCTCTTAAAGCAGGTTTTGGAGCCAGAGAAGATCTTGCTGCACTCATTGCAGAATTATGTGCTTCATCTGGCAGTGTGGGAATCATAGAATCATAGAACAGCTTGGGTTGGAATGGGCCTTAAAGATCACCTTGTTCCACCCCCACTACCATGGGCTTTCACTTTACAAGGAGAAGTTTACTGGGAGAGAAACAAAAACAGCAAGATAAAGCAGAAAAGGCTGCTGCTTGTAAAGAACATTGCCAGTCAGAAAGTAGACAGCCCTAAGAATGAATTTTGGCTGCCTCAAGCTGTTGGAAACCTCTGACAGGGCAAGCTGTGGCAGGAAATAAAAAAGCGCATTGAATAAATCACTTGATGCTCTGATTAAGAGGCATGGGACTGTGTATCATGTGATAGTTAAAGCCATAAGCTCCAGCCTTTAAGATACTATTTGGTACACGAGCAGTCTGAATGGGCAGATGGCATTCATGAGCAGGATTACTATTTCTAGCAAAACAGGTCAAACCAAGTCACTTAGAAATGTAATTAAAATTTAGATTGTTATCTCTCAATATTTTCACAAAGGTGTGTGACTTTTAAAAGAGAGTTAATGAATTGGGTTCATTATAATTGCATCATTTTCAACAACAAAAATATTCTGTGTAGTAGAGAAAAGTTTTGCCTTTGTTTCCTTTCTGTCAGTTAACTACACACTCATTTTCCAGCATGAAATTTGCCTCCAAATAGGAATGGATCAGCTGACTAGTACTGACCAAAAGTATTCCTTTTCCTACACTACAGAATAAGGCCACAGGATGAGTGGCATCATGTCATGAGTGAGAGCAAATGCTGCACAAGAAGAGTGGGTCACTGACAATAAGGTCTATCCTTATAAATAGTAGCCAGACTCACTTCTCCATAGCCTTTCTGTCAGCAGGCACCTTCATGAGTTGCTGACTGCTCTGAGCCAGGGCTTAAAGCAGGTTCCATAGGCAGCTCAGGGATGAAACTCTATGCCTCATAAAGGCACAGAATCACAAAGATCAACCACGTAGCAGAAGTGCCCACATTACTTCCTATGGCAACCTCTGAGTGCTGACTAGACTGAAGCAGAGGGTAGGAGGAGCTGCTTTTGCAAACAGAGGTTCCAGAAGCCTTTTAAAACTCCTGTCTCCTCACAGTGAGGGAGGAGAAGTGACAGCGATTCCTGGGTAACTGCAAGAGCCAAGCAGCTGCTTGCAGGGGTGGGATGGCAAGCTGTAGCAAGGTCCCTGCAAAGGACCTGCAGAAGGTGCTTTGTAAAGGGCCTAAGGGAAGGAGACATCCCTCTGCCTTTTCTACATAAGCATCAGCTCTCTGGGACCATTTCTCACAGACCCATTCCCAGCATTCTCCTTTGCCATAAGACTTCCTCAAATCCCAACACATTAACAGAGTATTGGCAAGAAAACATTATCTAGGTTGACTTAATGGACATGGAGTACATGGGAATTTCAAGTGCTCTGCTTTGTCTTCCTGAGCTTCAGTGGTGAGACCCTGCTCAGCTCCCTACAATGTGGCCAGATGTCTCTTCAACCTTGGCTGACACTGGGCTCCCAAGCCAGCCTGGGAAGTCTCACTGGCGCCCATGCCTTGGCCAGAAGTCTGCAGACAATGAGCAGCAGCCCAGGCCAGCCCGTGGTGCTGGGTGAGAGGCAGCGGCTGCCCTGCAGCTCGCAGGCGCAGGGACAGCGCTGCCAGCCCGTGTCTGCCAGTGCTTCTCTGGCAAGCTGGGCCGGCTGGGGCTGTTGGAGGAGGCAGGCAGCTCCCTCACCTCAGGCAGGGGAGGAGGCAGCAGGCAACAACCTCACAAGCCAAAGCAAAAATAGTCCACCAGCCTGGAACAGCTCTGCTCGTTTGTGAGAAACAGGTTGTCTCTTCCCTGCTCCGCCTATGCCACTTCAGCATCACCACTCCTAGGAGTGTGAGGAAATTATACCTGAGGCTTCCACCAAGCCTGTAAAGGCATGGATGAGAAAATACACAGTACCTTCCCTCCACTGGCTTTTGGAGCTGCAGGGTGAAAAAGCCATGGAACTGCAGAAGAGTGAGAGAGTAAAAGAGCGAGATGAAGACTCAAGGAAGTCTGTCACAGAATGAATTCTCCTTGAAGACAATGCTCATCATCAGGCAGCTCCCATATGAGATGTGATTTCACCTGGGCCTTCAGAGACAGCAGGGGCCAAAATCACCTTGTTACATCCCCAGGACAGAGGCCAGGGCTCTCCTCATACAGTGGTTGGGCCGGCTAAGCGACTGCAAAAGGGCTCAGATTGCATTGGGATGTTTGTATGGTGGGCACTGCACAAACTCACAGTAAGGCAGTCTTTGCTGTAAGGGGCTTGCACTGCAGGTGCAAGGTCCACTAGTAAAAAGTAGAGGAAGACAGGAGAAAACAAACCATCACAATTTTATCTGGGGGAGGAGAGGAAACCAAAGCTGAAGGAGGTCAACCATGGACAAAGAGAAAGAACAGGCAGTGAAACTGGCTGGAAGTGAAGGAACTGGGAAAAAGGGATGACAAAGGGTTGGGCTTGATGGCCAATCTGCACAGGAGGTAATCAGGAACACAGTACAATCCAGGAGCAATGCCAGCCAGCTTTACCTCCCTGCTTTTGCTTTAAATGCACTCCCTGCATCAGTCAGCTCTGCCTGTGGGGTCAGAGAGATGAGCTGGTATGTGCAGAGCAGATGTTGAACTGTGCGATCCTGAAGAGAAAGACTGTGTTAGATCAAGAGCATACCAATGCCTGTGCCAGAAGGTGCAAAAGCAAGCAACTGTTTAGGCTGACTGCTTGATACATAAAAGATGAAATCTTGGTCACAAAGTAGGGGTATAACAAATTTTACAGTGACATTTTTATTCCAAGCCTCAGACTCTACTGCAACTAACCAAAATGTGCTTTGTGTTTCTTCTGCCCATGCCCACATATGAATTTAATCTGTGTGATCAGAACACTTGTGAGAAATGCCAAAATGAGGACTTTGGAAAGTAAAACTGTATATTTAACCACAGGACAAACCCAGCATAAGCAGGGCCTTTAATTTGCCTCATTCAGGTACAGGGGCTGCAGAGATGGTGGCAGAGGGGCTGCAGCAGTTTGTCTCTCACAGGTACCTGCTCCTTCCTCTCTGGGTTCAGTCTTTCAGCAGTGCTGGCAATTCCTGGCAGCTGTGTGCATTGGCCAATGCCTGCCCTTTTCAAAGTCTCACCTAAAGGACATTTATTGATCCTATGTTTCTTGTGGTTTCCTACTTTTCTTTTTTTTAATTAAAAAAATATTTTAATAGATTGGAAAGCAAGGTATGGAAAGCAAGAACTAGCAAAGGGAAATCAGTGACATTCCTTTCTGGGTCATGGAAACCAGAAAGGTTGCCAGTTTGTTGGCAAATATGCAAAGAACTGAATCTAAGCACATTCATTTGGTGTTGCAAACAGGATTTAAATACTGCATTAGGCTTGTGATTTCTCTTTTGACTTCTGCTATCCATTATTCATTATTTGTTGCATGTGACTCACTTGTTAAATCATATGCATTATTTCTGCTATGAAGTGAGTTTGTCTAAAACTGGTCTATTAAAAAAAGTCTTGCAGAAATGTCAGCAAAAAGAAATACCTTTTGCAAAGGTCGGTATAAAATAAAACAAAAGTAGGGTAAGTTGAGCAAGAATAGTTCTTGTATAGATAAAATATTCGGAAATATTTTATTTCCTTTTTCACTCACATCCTGTCAAGCTATGCCAGTTCAGCCAGAGAGAGACAAGGCACAAGGGATGCAAAGGTTATGTCTGATACAGATAAACTTCTCTTTTATCTTTTTATGGTCTCAGTTTCTAAGCTGTAATTTGAACCCGAGATAAGTCAATGTAACAAAGACACAAAACATTAGTCAGACTTCTGTAGGCACAAGTCCTGAGATTTAGTTTCCAAACTTTCCAGTTTGTTGCTAGCATCAGTGTCATAAGCTGTACCTCTGTTCTTTTAAAAGGGTTCAGTAGTCTGAAGGGAACATAAGAATACCAGTGACAAATTACAGTATGCAGGTAGTTAGGTCTTCTTGCTCTATTTTGCCTCCTTCCTCCATTTATCAGATTTTATTGTAAATTCTAGCTTGTCTCTTCACAAGCATCTTTATTTGACAGTGTGTAGCAGAGAAACAGCATCTGACAGTTTGGCAGAGAAGCAGCATTTGACAGCCTTTCAGAAAGAGAGGGAGAGAGGGAAAGGGGGAGGGGGAGAGAGAGAGTGAGAGTGTGTAGTTTGGGCTTTGCAGACCATATATTTACCACACAGGTGCATCTTCACATAGACTGAGTGTCACCACCACACCTTAACCCTGGAGTGATCCAGGCAAGCCTTACCTTAGTGTAAGTATGCACCAGGCACCATTCAGCAAGATGGCCAACATGCAAATGAAAGATAAATAAATTACAAACTGCTACAGCTTCAGCTTGCAGAGTGTCAAGTAGCTCCTGTAAAGTGTTTAGAACTTTCCACTTCAGGTAGTTTCCATGGAGGCTGAGTGATTTCAACATGGGCAGAGCAGGTCTGTCACTTTGTAGAGACCAAGGGGAGTGAGGAGCTGCAGGGCTCCTGGGCTGTGGGAGCTTTACCCGTGGGACAGCTACACACTCAGTAGACATGGCTGTGGCAGCAGCTCCTGCATCTCATTGTTTTTCTGTGGCAGATAAGTGGAGATCCCAGGCACTCTAGAAGCTTTCCTGAAAAAATCCAAGGTCATCTCTGTCATGCTTAAGGATTGAATTCCCATTTTTAAGTTTAGCTGTCCTGATGAAAACCCTCCTCTCCTCCATCTCCTCAGTGCAAGCAGCGTGTGAGCCTAGAGACCACTTATTATATAGATAACAGTATCATGGCAATAGAGTCAAGTTTGTTGACATCTACTGTGCCACACAAAAAGAGAAATTTCTACTTGTTACCCCTGCTGTTAATAACTGTACTACTTTATACCAGATGGACAGATTTCATTGAGAAGAGAGGCATTTATTAAAGCTGGTGTATTTATCTTAGTAAATATTTACATGTATGTGCCTCCATAGCAGCTGTCTACATAACAGACTACGTGAATTCAGTTTAAAAGCCCAAACAGAGCACAAGAGGCAGCAAAAATAATTCTCCAGGCCTCAGCAGAACCCACATCACCCCCTTTAGTCACTCTAATAGCCAGTGTAAGGAAAATGAATCCACAAACGTCAGAGGTTTATGTCCAAAAAGGAGACAGAGGAGTCCCTTTACTTTATTCGAATAAAGGGAGAGGCCATGGGGCATTCCCCTGGGGTCTCTCTCTCAATGGGTACCATTGGCTGAGGTACTTGAGAGG
>WBNO01029877.1:0-47606 GCA_013400575.1 Peucedramus taeniatus
GGTGTCACACCTTGACTCTGCTGCTGCTCTATGTCTTTGAGGGCTGCAATCGATTGTTGCCACACCATAACTCTGTCACCGGTCGAGCTCTCTGAGCAGTCAGATCAGTGCCACACGGTGACTCTGTCACCGGTCGAGCTCTCTGGGAACTACGATCGGTGCCAAGAAGTGAATTCATCGCCTCCAGAGCTCCCTGGGCACTACGATCCGTGCCACACGGTGACTCTGTCGCTGCTCCAGCTCTCTGAGCACTGCTGTCGGTGCCGGCAGAAAATCTGTCCATGCCTGAGCTCTCTGTGCACTGCTGTCGGTGCCACACCGTGCCTTTGTCACTGCCTGAACTTTTTGGGCACTGCGATCGTTCCACACTGTGGCTCTATGACAGCCTCAGTCCTCTGGGCACTATGATAATTCCCAAGAGGTGACTTTGTCGCTTCCTGAGCTCTCCGGGCACTCCAGTCGCACCCACACTGTGACCCTGTCGCTGGCTCAGCTCTCTGGGTACTATGATCTGTGTCACATCTTCAGTCAGCTGCTGCTGCATCTCTTTGGGGGCTGCGATAGGTGCCACATCGTAACTCTGTCACCTGTCGAGCTATCTGAGCACTACGATCAGTGCCACACCGTGACTCTGTCAATGCCTGAGCACTCTGAGCACTACGATAACGTCCATGCCGTGACTCTGCCACCTGTCGAGCTCTCTGGGAACTACGATCGGTGCCAAGGAGTGACTGTCACTTCGTGACTTCTCTGGGCACTCTGATCAGTGCCCCACGGTGGCGCTGTCACTGTTCGAGCTCTCTGGGCATTACGATCTTTGCCACGTCGTGACTCTGTCACCTGTCGAGCTCTCTGGGCATTGCGATTGGTGCTGGAAGAGAATCTGTCACTGCCTGAGCTCTCTGGGCACTGTGATCGGTGTCACACCTTGACTCTGCTGCTTTGAGCGTGTCTTTGAGGGCTGTAATCGATTGTTGCCACACCATAACTCTGTCACCTGTCGAGCTATCTGGGCAGTCCGATCAGTGCCACATGGTGACTCTGTCACCGGTCGAGCTCTCTGGGAATTACAATCGGTGCCACACGGTGACTCTGTCATCGGTCGAGCTCTCTGGGAACTATGATCGGTGCCAAGAAGTGAATTCATCGCCTCCAGAGCTCCCTGGGCACTACGATCCGTGCCACACGGTGACTCTGTCGCTGCTCCAGCTCTCTGAGCACTACTATCGGTGCCGCCAGAGACTGTTCCTGCCTGAGCTCTCTGTGCACTGCTGTCGGTGCCGGCAGAAAATCTGTCACTGCCCCAGCTCTCTGAGCACTGCTGTCGGTGCCGCCCACTGACTGAGTCACTGCCTGAGCTCCCTGAGCACTGCTGTCGGTGCCGGCAGAAAATCTGTCCCTGCCTGAGCTCTGTGGGCACTGCATGCGGTGCAGCACAATGGTTCTGTCACTGCCTCAGCCCTCTGGGCACTATGATAATTCCTACGACATGACTTTGTCATTTCCTGAGTTCTCTGGGCACTCCAGTTGCTCCCACACTGTCACCCTATCATTACCTCAGCTCTCTGGGCACTATGATCGATGCCACACCTTGACTCTGCCGCTGCTTCTTCTTTTTAGGGGCTGTGATAGGTGCCACACCGTAACTCTGTCACTGCTCAAGCTCTGTGGGCATTATGAGCCTTGAAAACCTGGCGATGTTATTGAGACTGTGAGAAGGTTGGGAGTTCAAGGCATGTTGGAAATGCCTTTGTTTATAGAAGATTTGGCACTGGATATGTGGGGATTTTTTTGTTAAGGAAGGCCCAAGGCAGGAGTTTCTGTTTGTCAAGAGAGTTGCTGTCACAGATAACAGTCCTGAGGACAGTTGCAGGAATACATAACTGAAAGAATTGGCATAAACCATGAAGTTCAGCCTCCTCTGGATGTCAGGTGTGTAGTTAATAGAGCTTCTTTTCCTCAGGGCCATCCTTTTGCTATTCATCTGTGAAAATGATGGTGATGATGAGTGTCTAATGTCTTTACTGTGATCTTTCTCATTCTGGAGAACTGTTGCATTCCCTATGGTGCTTTCAAGTGGCAATGACAGAAGAGCAGCAGCATATCAATGTGGTAGGGCAGTAGCAGCCCACAATTATGTTTTTAATTTCTCCCTTTGATGGTCAGCAATGTGAGCTCCTAAACCATCCATCTACCCTTATCTGCTCCTCCAGGGATGGCACTGTCTGCTTTGTGCCTTGTGCTGGCCCACACGTGCATCTGCCGGGAGCAGGGGCTCCTCTCTTGCAGCTTTCTGGAAGGTGTCTCATGGGAAAGGCAGGTGGGACACAGAAGGATGCGGGCGGCTGTGGGTTTGGAGAGATAGGACAGCCTTGGTGATCACTTTCAAGAGGAAGTTTTCTGAGTATCAAAACTGCCCTGTGATGGACAAACTGAATAAACAGCTCCTTTCTAAGATTTTGCAAAAAAAAAAAAAGAAAAAAGAAGAAAAAAAAAGTAGACAGTGGAACGAGTGGAACTGATGCAGGACCAGCATATTCCTGTTTTCCACCCATTCTGGATCAGCTGGTATTGAGACATAACAGGAGTTTAATGCTCTGACAACTCCTGATGCAAGGGCTGATCACACTTATTGTAAAGAGGAGACTCAGGACCAAATGCTGAATTGTCCCACCGAGCTCACTGTAGTTTGAATGCAGCAATTTTGTGTTCATCCACACTGTGAGGTATCACAAGGAAAACATTATTGAACTTGCAGTCCAGAGAGACTGGGACATTTGTCAGGTAAACAAAGCCAATGCAAATATAGACTTGGAATCACTGGTGGCCAATTGTTCAGTTTTGGTCTTCTGCAACCCCAAACATTACAGAAATTTTTTGATAACATTTGACTTCTGAGGTTTTTTTTTCTTTCTTTGGTCAGTTGAATTGTCTGGTTTGGTTCTTCTGCTGTTTAGCTTTGCATTGTGTATGGGGCCAAAGGTGTGGTCTAAAAGGCAGGAAGAGAGATGGCTGAATTTATAAGAATTGCTTGCTTAAAAACATGTCAGTCTCATTCAGTGGTGATTTGCCAACAAGCACTACGCAAAGAAAGAAACTCTCATTTATTTGTATGTGCTTAGAAGTCGGTGTTGCCAGTTATGACATTCCTTCATTAAATGAATAGGAAAAATAAACTGATACAGAAATACAATCTGAATTTACAGAGAAATGTCTTAATTCTGACTGAGGAGAAGGAAAGATTATCTTGAAATGGACAAAAAGATTGGTACATTTTTAGTGCTTTTCTCAATCATGAATTTATCGGAGCAGAAGTCTTCAATTTTAGCATTAATGAGAATTTAATAAGCCTATTCGTTTTCTTTTAACTGTAACTGAACTTGCATTAATCTCAACCATTCACATACTTTGTACTAAAAATCTCAGCCATCTTATTAAAACTTAGTGCTACCGTATGTGTGGGAACTGGCATGTGTCTGCCAGATAGTGGCAAGCACAGTATTCTCAACATACAGGTCAGTCTGGCATTCTTCATTTAACAGTTAACACCACTAAGCTCTGCAACTGATCCAAAGCAGTAATATTGGTATGACATCTGCAACTTCTGCTTTCACCTAAATTTCCTTCTTTCCTGAATAGTCTGCTAATTGAACACAGTGAACAGAAGGATGATTTCTTTTCTATGCAATTTTAAAATTTGT
Source organism: Peucedramus taeniatus (assembly GCA_013400575.1). NCBI lineage: Eukaryota > Metazoa > Chordata > Aves > Passeriformes > Fringillidae > Peucedramus > Peucedramus taeniatus. The sequence goes on from WBNO01029877.1 coordinate 3,702, forward strand.
CCTCAGATTTCTCTCAGTAACTTGAAGTTGTTCTCCTTCTTCTTTAAGGCACAAATCTGCTTTCCCAACTTAGATGTGTAACACTTTCTTCCTTATTCCCTTTCACTTTCATTTTCCAATAACAGAGCTCTTGAGCCAAAGCAAATTTCCTGCTTCTGCAGCCTAAAGACTTTGGCTCACATGCCCCACAGCAGACATCTGCAACAGCTTGGGGCAGCTCTGCTTCCTGGGGAATGTCTCTGATGGATGTGGCCTTTCACTTCATATGGGAGCAAACAGGAACACTGACCCCATCCCTGTGGTGGCATTTCCCAGTCTGGTGTATCAGCTCACACTGAGCCTCCAGAGTCTGGGCTCAGCATATTTATTATCTAATTAGTCCCTAAGGAACTGTAAGGCTGGGGAGTGACAAGACTGGCACAAAGCACGTATGGCAGATGCACAGAGGCCTAGGTGTCACTTGACAGTGACTCAGGGGATGGGTTCTTATTGAAGCCACATTCTTTTAATATCAAAGTGCAAAGGCAGCAGTTAGAGGTGAGCTGGTCAAAGCAAGACATTTGGTAGCTAAGTGAGAAACCCACCCCTTGCCATATGCACAAACAGGGTTAAAAACTCCAAAGCACAAAAGTAATCCTGCTACAGTTCCAGGTAAAAATCCTGGCTATTAAGAGCCAGACAATTCATTTGTCCAATAGATCCTGACCCATAGACAGACAGTACACCCGCAGGTTTTCAGGTTCGTGCTCTGCCTCAGTAACTGCTGGTGCTGGAGATCTCCAAGGAAGTCCATCGATACTGATGCTGGAGGGGAAGCAAACACCCTCCAAACCCAAACACTAACACTGACTGGTGTGAGGGGGCAGGCAACAGACAGGATTCCTTTTTCTCTCTACTTTGGGAAGATGCATACTTTACAAATGGGAGCTGTAGTCTACAAAGGAAGGCAATTCATGCAAATATCACTACATTCATATTTAATTTTTCCCTTTTCTGGTACCTGTCATAGCTTTAATATTTCTATATAGATAGGATCTGGAGAAGCCTTGATTGGATCTGAAGAAGCCTAGGGCTGCCCACAAGGCTTTCCAGCTGTTTGAAACATTTTGCAATGATACATCCTTTTGCAACACTACTCATGATCTGGTTTTGTTGCTCCAAGGCACAAGCGTAATGCTCTCACAACCAATGACAAGTGGCTTTTAAATGACAAGCTGGGTATGGGCAAGATATTCCCTGGTAAAGGAAAAAAAATGTGTTAAAATAAACTTGGCTATGTACTGTTTGACAAGCAGCAATGGCATAATCTGCCATGAAATATCACGTGTTATCAACCACAAGGAGGCAGGATGACACCGTTTATGTGAGCAGAGAGAACTTCACAAAGAGTTTTGCACCCATCCTTGAAGGGAATCCCTTGGGAATCAGTGAAGATAAATGCCATGTTGACAGTTAAACTGATAGATGTAGTATTCAAAATTCTTAAAATATATTTGAATTAGGAGATTAGTGTTCCGGTGTGTAGATAAAGCATCAAAAAGAAGGGAGAAAAAAAGCTCTTCTGTCTGTAGTCTTGCACCTGAACACTACTTGAAATACCACTCAGGAGAGCAGTCTATGGGTTCTTCCTTCCAAAGAGTCTTCAGACGCTGGGTCCAGGCAGCCAGCATCTCCTTCCTCTTCTCCTCAGAGACATTCTCTGGAGCATAACAGATGTGAGGTTCAAGGACTTTGACACCACAGAAGTGCATGATTCCATGCTGGATGCAAAAGAAAGAAAGAAATGCCTCAGGAAATATTTACTCTTACTTTCATTTGAAGAACATGGAAGATTCAAATCTGTTTTGTTTCTCTGATCTGATATCAGTCAGGTTCTCTAAACCTGTGCATTTATCAGAAAAAGGAAAATAAATTGCAGAAATTCACTACATATCCAGGCAGTCACTATTGAAGGCATTCAGCAGAATGGGATATAAGATACTGAAAGGGCAACTTCATTTATTCTGCTCTGTGGAATTTATTTTTAACCGCTGTTAATCCCACTGAACTGTCCTCTTTGGCAGCTGTTCACTGTTCAGTTTGCAAGGATCACAGATGGCCAAAAGTTCATTGTTCAGTTTGAAACTCCTCAGATGGGTCTCTAACTGCAGTGTTCCACATCTACTTCTAAGATGGGGTTTTTTTAACCTTTTGCCTCTGGCTTAGCCAAAGGTGCCTGTAGGAAGACTAGTGCCTGTGGAATCTGCTCAACTTGCCATTTCCCCTCAGTGTGTTTCCTGAATTTAGAGTTGTGTTTCATGTTTTTGCCACGTTGACCTGCAAGATCTGCAGCTGGACAGCTCCACAGGAGCAGGCAGCTGGTAACTGCGTGGGGAGGAGACCATGCAATTTTAGCTCATCGGTTTTATTGTATCAGGAAGAAGCTGGCAACACTGGCCTTACTACCTGTATTTCCCAAACCATGCTGGGTACTTCTAATAAAAGAGTAGGAATTAGAAGAGGAATGATAACTTTTGTGTGTTGACTGTTACGGCCAGGGTAATGTGTGGCTCCCCTCCTGTCCTGCATCCTACATGAATTGGGAAACCATGGGGAACAGAAATCCTGCATGGCTGAGCTAAAGGAAATCCTGTAACAGCAGGGAAATTGAAAAGGCTGATAGTGTTAAGCTTTCTCTACATTCTAATCTGGAGGAAGGGGGACAAAACAGCTTTAAAAATCAGTAGACTTTTAAAGTAGTCTCAGGATTTTGGGTAACATTTTAAAACCTGCAGATCCTTGGAACAACTTGATTATTAATTATTATATTTCATATTAAAAACACCAATAAAACAATTGTTAAAAAGTAAAAAAAAAATTATATAAAATTATAATAATAAATAATCATGTAGACAACAATGAAAATAAATAATAAAATAAACAATAAAAATTATGTAGACAACATAATTAAAAATATGTAGACATAATTAAATAAAAATAAATAAAATAACAAATTATGTAGACAACAATCAAAAGTTCTTATATTATACCTGCATGGGCCACAGGACATAGCGAATATCACCACCGATACCTTCTTTGGAAAACATCTCTTGGCTTCCTCCCGTGGTGAAAGAAAACAGGGATAATTTGTCCTAGAATTAGGAAAGTGGTGGTTGATTAAGACATAAATAAGAGTACCTGAACAGTTCAAGAGATATTCAGGGAAACCTGGACAGCATGGATTTCTAGGGGAGAAGGTGACCTTTTCCAGACCTTACATGAAGTGGCAGTTCTGAGGCAAAGATTGATGTCATACAATTAGACAGTGGACTGTGTGTCTTTGGGAAGAGATAGGTTAAAGAAAAGGACACCCTTGTGTGAAGCAGGACTGATAGACTACTTCAATATAGTGTAGAGTGAGAGCTCTAAACAACTACAATGGAAAAGAATTAACAAAGGCCCCATAGAACATGGTGCAAGCCTTGACCTTAATAAAGCAATTCCAGAAACATACCTGGAGCAAACCACCATCATAAACCTTTGACAAATCGTAAGCAAAGCCTTGGACCAAGACTCTGTCCATCCAGCCCTTCAGGATTGCAGGCATGTTGAACCAAAACAGGGGAAACTAGGCAAAGAGAAAATGACCTGGTTAGCACAGAGAATCTGGGCCACCCTTAGGCCTGGTTTACAGGACAAATCCTGTCCTCTGAACCTGCTCAGATCCTCTATGTGCCTTCTCCAGCTCTCTGTCAGTAGAGGTAGTAACTATGCCTAGCCAAAGAAGCTGAAATCCTTTCTGTTTGTGGTAAGCTCAGGCCAGACCTGAGCATCTACAGCACACCAACACCATGGTGCATGTGAGGGCTTCCATCCAGAATAAAGCTGGAATATGATGAAGTAGGAGAGTGCCATTTAATTCAGAATTAGCATTGTACAGAATTATGTCTCCTATGGCTGAAATGCAAAATAATCTAGTATCTTATTAGCAGGATTGACATCTGGTGATCAGTTCTGAACTGACAGTCTGGTGACAAATGCCAGGGGATCATATGTAAGACTTTTTTTCAAAGCCTGCTGACATCATGACCCCAAATTCCTTTACTGAGAAGAAAAAGACTTCTTTAACAATTGGACCCTTGGTTTCTCGATCTTCTAGTTAGCCCATTGGACTGCATCCCAAAGCCCTCATGTCCATGGCATTATCTTGACTGCTTAATGGGCTCTTATACTAGGCTGCATCAGTACCCCTAAACCTTTGTACACACTGCACACAGAGGAAGAAATTCTATAAACATGTAACCACATGCAGCTTAATACATGGTGAAAACAAAACGGAAACTGGGTAACCATCACAGTAACTACAAGTGGTGATTTTAGTCTGTAGCAAATCGTGAATTCCTTTATGATGTCCTTTAGAGGCTTTTTAAATTTCTTTTTTATTTTCTGCACCAGAACACACTCAACTCTTCATAGCATTTTACACATGGAAAGTAGGAGGCAACAACTTCCTTCAGGGCATGTCTTAACTAATCTTATCTGGGAAGCGATAGTGTGAAAATGATGATGACTTACAGTGAAATGCTTAATTGAGATATGGATCATCCTAAATTTAATCTAACTTTGGTCAGAGAAATATATATATAGAGATATCTAAGGCCATCAGGGACACAGAGAAATGTAAGGCTACTTCTTCCCTTCACAGTTCTTTGAGATTTATAGACACTGCGGACAGAGCTGGCATAGTGGAGAACAGACACGGACTGTAAAGCTCCGTTAGCAATTCCCAGTAATGTTTCTGCAAGTCAGCAACAAATGAGAACAGTCTACTTGGGAAAGCCCAATTCCCTGACTTCACTGGCTGCCCCCAGCTCCTTGACCAGACAATAATCCTTCCCCTGCTTTCTGCCAGCCTGCCTGACATCCATGGTCACATATGTCTTTGTGCATCTATCAGGAAGTTTGGCCCTGTGTTGGGGAGCTCTTAGGGTTGCTGCTGTTTCAACCTGCATCATTGTGCTCTTCAATTACTGGATTTGCTGTAAGAATGACCCAGATAATTGTACTACTGATCTGTAGTTTTTACTCTACCATTGCCTAGAGATAAAGTCAAGATCATAACTGAATTCTGTTTAAGATAATGACCTGAAAAATCAGCAGGTCTGCTTCCTGCACTTTCTTCTGCTCTTCAACCAGGTCTTTGGACAAACCTCCTCTCTTGTAAGCTTCCCAGGTTTCCACACCATAGTTGAATGCTTCTGGGTTGTGCAGCTGACCTGTGGGTAGAAATGAACAGTCATTCCTGGCCCCCTGTGCAATATCAGTGCCAGATAAGAGCTGAACGCAGGTTGCAATTCACAGTTCTAAACTGAGTTACTGCTTTCCATTTTTCCCACTTTCTTGTCTTTGTTGGATATTCAGCATCATCCCAGCTGATGGTCACTTGATTTTAAAAAGGAGAGGAATGTAGGATCTCAAGAGTTCTGAAGCTTCACCTTCCTGTAGCAACACAGGAAGTGCAATATGAGGACCTAAGCTTGCCTCAGGATTCTGGGGATGCAGGTGGAAGATTTAAGAGAATGTTGTGAATTGTTCTGCCTCTGCCTTAGGGTTTACTGAGGCCATCATGCACTTGTAAGCACTATGGAGCTGCTTTCCAGCCTCTATAACTGGGAAATCCACCAAGGGATGGGGAACCAGTCTTGGCCAGCTCTGCTGGTTCCACTAGCAGGTCATCAGTCTCTAGCAGAAGACAGGGGCAGTTGTAGCCTCGTGAACTCAACTCTAGCAAGTCCCAGAAGGGTATCTGACAGCATTTCCTCTCCATGAGAAATGGACTTTAGAGGCTGTTTATGCACACATGCTAATGTGGTTTTTTTCCTGTCAGTAATCTCACTGCAATACAAAGTTTGTGTTCAGGAGTGGACTTTTAGAAATGCAGATGTCTGGTTGTGAATAAGTTTCTTATTAATCTCTTGATGATCTGAGGGCTGGAGCACCTCTCCTATCAAGACAGACGGAGAGTTGGGGTTGTTCAGCATGGGGAAGATTTCAGGGAGACTTTTTGCAGCCTTGTGATACCTGAAGGGGGGCTTACAAGTCACTGGTTGTTGAGAAAGGCATACTTTGGCTGGGCTCACCAACAATGTCATTCCTTGTTGCTCTGGGCTCAAACTGCATGGCGTATAAATCCGACACGGTGACACTGCAGCCCTGCTTGGTCAGTTCTTCCACAGCAATCTTCAACAAAGCTCCATTGAAGGACTTGGGCTCTTGATGTGCATAGACTATCAGCACTTTTTTCCCTGGAGGCAGAAAGAAAACCGGGAGACCATTTGGAATCTAGGAGGCAGGTGCAGAACAGTTTGTAGAGTTGGGGCTCATTCCTCGCTCTTTCTGTAGTGTCTTTTCCCAAGGGCACAGAAGCAGTGAAAGCAGAGTGACAGTGGCAGCATTTGACTCCTGCTCAGCAGCACTGAGTGACTCCTGAGGCACTGACTGCTGCATGTGCCCAGCCCAGCAATTCTGTGCTACACTGGGCTTTCCAAGGTGGAACTCAGTGGACAGAGGGGGTATTCCATAGCAGCTCACACTGCCCTACATCAGCAAAACATTGCCCCTCCTATTGAGTCAACAAGGAAAGAGGAAATATTTTTTATGCAGTAGCATTTGTTTATAGATAACCAGAGATCAAAATTTATCTGGATTATTAAAAATGACAAAACAAACCATGCAGGGTCTACAAAACATGCAGCTCCTATTTCCTGAATGCCAAGGCAAAATTCAGGCATTTCCTGAGGTCAGTTTCTCTGGTACACCACTTCAGCCCAGAGCATCACCTGCAGAGTGACAGGCAAGTTTACAGTGTCAGGGAAAACTAGTAGAAGCCAAACTGAATATCTGATGAAACAGCAGCTCATTTTTAACCTGAATGATAAGGGGCAATTACTTCATGAGGGTGCACAGTGTCCATGAAACAAGAGCTACGCAAAAAAGACTACTAAAACTTGCAGGTCAATTGCTAACATAAATTCAACATGTGTACAAACTTTAAAAACCCCTGTCTATATGTCATTCTGGAATATACAGAGCAGTTGCCTCTTTGCTGTTCCTGCTAGCTCCCAGCAAACCAGGAGCTCTAGGGAGTCCTGGAGATGGACAAGCTCCCCAAAGCGCTCAGTTTGATTCTGCAAATCTGCCAGATTGTTTCCATTTTGATAGAGCTGAGGGCACTTGGACAGAGTTTAGAGAGGCTGGAGTTTTCCAAGGTATCACTTACTAAGATAATTTCAGTCGTTTTGAAAAGTAGGACCTCAGTGTCCCAACTAAAGTCGGCAGAGAGGCCCCATCCCTGGGGCGCTCAGCGCCCACCCTGGAGCGAGCAGCATTTTCACCCGGATTTGCTCTTACCTGCCATTGCTGTGGAGTGCTGGGGAGCTTCGGTCTTGACAATCTGGTACTGCCTGAGAACTCAAGTGAGAGATTTGCTGGTGAGAAACATCAGGAACAGGTGCGAGGGGAATCGCCGAGTGCATGGCGCCGCTCCCGTGCCGCCCTCTGGAAAGCGGCTCCAGAACGGCCCCGGCGCTCCGGCCCCAGAGCCAGCCCGGCTGCCCTTACCTGCTCCTCGGGGCCCCGAGCACACCTGCGGCGGGGCTGGGAGCGGCCTTTCATAAAATCACTGAATAGCCTGAGCTGGAAGGGACCCACAAGGGTCACAGAGTCCAACTGTTCCCGGCGGCACGGCCGGGCCGGCTGTAGGGCAGCTCCAGCGCGGGGCGGGATCAGGATCGGCGCCGCCCGCAGCCACGGCTCCGGCTTTTTTTTTTTGCTCTACATCTGGTTTCATCTGATATCCCAGAGTTGTATTTCTTGTACTGTGAGTGACAGTGAAGGGTCAGTCCGTGCTCTTCCCCCCGTCCGCTGGTGATTTTGTAGACTTGCAGCGTGTGCCGGCTGAACCACCTCTTTCCTGGACTGTTCTTCGGGGCCCATCTGTTTTCAGAAACGGCTCTGTGCTTTCAACCCTTCCCAGTGCTCTTCTCTGCCCCTTTCCAGTTTTGCGGTACCATTTCTTGAAGCGAGGGAACCAGCTCTATACAGAGTTTTCACACTGTGGACATGCCTTGCATATACCCAGTAGTCTCAAGATTTTCTGCTCTGTGGTCCCTATAACTCCTGGTGTAAAATTTGTGCTTTTTTGACTGCTGTGGGGTGTTGAGCTGATGAGTGTGTGGAATTATCTGTCATAATTAGAAGATTTTTTTATCACCACACTCCTGTGTGGTGTAGTCAGCTCAAAGCCCTTTATTTTAAAAGTGAGGCCAATCTGGTTGATTTGTCTCCCATAAGCATCTCTTAAAGTTCACAGAAACTAAGAATAACTTTCACTTGTCCAACCTCCTGACCAATTGTGCTGGTCTTAGTTCTCATAGAGGTTAGAAACAACCCTTCTGCTCTATGGACTACTTACTACTTACTGGAGGAATTTGGCACAGATTTGTAGCTTAAATACTATTCTTCAGATATACTATAGGAACACTTCTCTACTGTATCTAAAAGTATCTAAAATACTTTTACTCTTGATTTGTAGCCCCAAACCCTCTAAAGAAGATGAATAACTTTTATTCTCTGAATATCTAATCAAGAAACTTGATAAAAATTCATTTTCTATTGATTTTCTTGGGGCAGGCATTGGACACACAGCAGAGGCGGTTGGAAATAATTTTTTTTTTAAATAGCTGCAGTATTTGCTTATTGGTCCATTTATTTAGAAAGTTTGTGAGTTGGATTTAATTCTGTCTTCAGCTTGAGGGGAACCAAATACCCATTCTTAAAAAATGACCCCCACATCAAACTACAAGTTGTTTATTCTGGAGTGGGTACATAACCAATTCTTGTTGAAGCTGTTTCACCACAGAAAAATACTTCATGTTTTGATGAAGGAAAAGAAAGAAAGTAGGCATCATTGTATTACTTAGGCACTGGGATGACCTTGGAACAGGAAAGCTCCAGTCTTTATGTCAATAATTGCTGAAACTTTTAACATGCAACAGCAGATGAGTGTTGTAGTGACCCACTGCAGAAGGTGAGGGTAATGCAGGTTCTTGTTAATAAATCACTTGGGGAGTATTAGAGGAAAACAACACGGAATGATTGGTAAAGAAATGCTTTCTAATGTCCAGTCTGAGCCTGCCCTGGTGCAGCTTTGAACCATTCCCACTGTCATTGGATCCAGGAGAGGAGAGCTCAGCACTTCCATCTAAACCACTCGGAAACAGGCAGGTGTGTTGCTTCGAGCCAACAGAGAGTTGTCATAAACACAATCAAAGCCATTCTAGATGCCACTATAAAGTACAAACACATGCAGCACTTAGGTTGATTGATTTCTTCAGCAATTGACCTAGATGAAAGTTTCTCCCTCCCACTTTAGCAGATGACACAGCACACAATGTTGTGATGCACAATAGCTATTGTATAAATTCGTGTGGAAATGCTAATATGGTATTTGTGAGTGTATGTGTGCATTTTCTTCATACAAATTGTGTACTGTGGGTTAGAGTGCAAGGGATGGTCATCTTAGAAAAGAAATTCATTAGGATAAATGAAATATATTAGAATATAACCAGGAGGAACTACTTTAACTATTTTTACGCCTTTTCCTAGGATTGATACGAAGTTTACAGTATATCAATGTTTTAGGATACTTTGTATCTAAAGGACATTTGTTGTGCCCTCTAGCGCCCAGTGCGAGGGTTCGCCTTTACAGCAGAAGTGAAACCTCCACCAAGGACGAGCATTTAATCCCTAATGCAAATTCTGCCTCAGACAAAATGTTTTAAAAACCTTTGCTGCCAGTGATAATAAACAACAGGAAAAATGATGCTAACAAACCATTAGTGTGAGAGAAATCCTTTTTAAGATTAGTTTTCTGTGACTTTTGCAGAGAACACAGCCACTGGGGGGACAGTTTTAAACAGTGAGTACTGTGGTTCTGCACTGAAAAGGAAGAAAAAAGGGGAAACTGAGAAATAATATCCAACAGAAGATAGGTCTTTCTCTCCATACATGTCACAATAACACCGTAGCTATTCCTAGGCATGTTTTGTCATGTAATAAAGATGACAGTCACTCTTGTATTGATCCTTCTCCTTAAAGCAGAAAGGTTGATGGGCTTGCGCAACAGGAAGGAAGGAAGGAAGGAAGCAGGAGGACTGTGTGACTAACAGCTTCTCACTGTGACCTGTTTTCTTCTCAGCCTGTCTGTATGGTAATGAGTAACAGAAATTGAAAATGGTAACCTGTGGAGTTAACAAATCTGTAATACAGTCTCTAAATCAATAGCAAACCAGGAACAGGGATAGTGTCCCAGAAAATATCTCTTATCAGTTGTTTAGCTTATTTTTAAACTTTGGGATGCTAAATATTTAACACCATGAAAGTATATAAATGAATTATATATTTAAGGCTTTTACCTGTTTGAAACTGAATTGAAGCTTCTGCTAGCAGATCTTTGCCAGGTGTAAGATGACTAGTTCAGTCAAATACAAATTTGTTACTTTCAAATTTTTAATCCCTTCCATAATTTTTAATTGAGGAGGCTGGGCTGAAATGCTCTTTTGATGAGAGGCTAAAGTTTCAAATCTGACTATGAATTCAGTCTTTGTCTGTAAAGCACAGCATATCTAGGAGTATCTTGTCTTTGCATCTGAATAATGAGACTCTTTGCTAAATGTGACTGTCTTTCTTTGCCCCATTTGTGATAGCAAAAGGCAACAGGAAGTGTCTGCATTCTCCCTCAATTACTTGTGGAATATTTAATGTAAATATAGAGGGAAATTAATATTAACTGGTACTTAAAGAGGCAATAAATAAGCAGTTTCATTTCAGGGCAAGGTACTTTATGGAGTATTTGAACTGAGAATGGCAATGCATTAGCTATCACATTAAAAAACTTGAATACATCTGAGCATAGTTTTCTGAGAAGGTATTTTAAAATCTGCTGATATTCTACAGCTCTACCTATCCGATTTTGAACTAGTTTGAAACACAGTTTTAAAGATTGTGGGCTTTTTCAGGAGAGAGGTGAAGAAGGGACTAAGCAGATTCTCTATGCCAATAATTCTTCCCTTAGATGAAACAAAAACTTGGGAGACCTGTTTCAATAGTCATTGCACGTCAAAATTGCTTTCTATTCCTACTGTAAGATTTACATTTGTCTATTATGGAGAAAAGACCGTACATCATGTTGGCATTCTGTTTTCATACTCAAGCTGATGCTTCTTTAGATTTTAAAAGTAATGCTGGAAAGAAGCCCAGCTGCTGCCTGAAGTCTGTTATGGTGGGGAATAACAGTCCTATACAGCTGATCAACCATAGAGAGGCAGCAGAACGTACATAAGGGGTTGCCTCTGGTGAATCCAGTGACGTGTGACATTATGTATTTCAGAAGCAATTAATTTTAGATATTCTTTCCAAAGGAGTTTTTACAGGTTCCTCTTACATGCCAGAGTACTAGTCTGAAACATCTGCTAACATGTTGCTCCGTGCACCTGCAAATGCCATGGGGAGAAAAGCCAGGGAAATGAAGAGGGAGCACCCACTTGCTCAGTGTGCCATAACCTCATCCTGGTAGTTTGCTATGGGATATACCCATGACAGTAACTTGGTGATTGTTTTCCAGTTACTGTTGAGCTTTTCAGTGATTTGGAATCAAGCTATGATATGGGATCAAGTCCTGTGCAGGAACACACCATCCCATCAGCTGAGCGTGAGCCATCCTGGTAAAAGAGTCTCAAAGGAAAATTCTTTTAACACACAGCCCTGCCCAGGCTCAGGATTAACAACCTGGCCCTGGAAATAGTGAGCAGCTCAGTGACAACTGGCTTCAAAACAAATCCAGCTATTTAGCCAGAGCCCAAAAGAATAATGTTATGCAGAGGACATAATTCTGTGGGGAGACTCCCGTGGATTTCCGCCAAAACCAGACTGTCTAAGGCTTCAGTAGGAGCAAAGCAACGTTTCATTGTCTTTAGTGCCCTGACACCAACTAATTCAACCTGTTGTGAGCGACTGAATAGTCAGGACGGCGCTTGCCCCGAGGAAGCCCAGCTGAGGGTGCTGGAGAGCCGAGAACGGCACCGTGAGATGCTTTCAACTCCTTGAGCCCCGCGGAGCAGCAGATCCACTCCCATACCAGTATGTTCTCTCCCTTGTCCAGGTATTTGCAAAACAAATAGGGAATCAATCAAAATCTTTCTTGTGTTTGCCAGGTGTGGCTCTGCTGAGCAGCTATTTTGTTACTTCCACCATCCTTTCTTGGTCCATTTTATATGTCAGATAAAGAATCTAGATACGTTGGGTTTCACCTGTACATTAAATAGTTTACTCATAGAACAGATATTGTCTTCATAGTACTTGATACAAACGAAGAGTAATGATTTATGTTTGATGGATAGGCAAACTGATGCTTGGAGACTAGGGGAGACTTGACAAAAAGATACAACCACCTCCAATCTGCTTATGGACAAAACTTCAGCGCTTTAAACTATGTGTTGTCCAATCTGTTATGCTCAAAATATACCAGGAGAAAACTTTCTTAATTAGGATTTAACCTGGAATTTTATAGGTAATGATTGTGTAGCGTGAAACGCCTGGAGCCAGAGCTGAGATCCAAACTCCTCTCTGCACTACCAGGGCCAGCCAGCAGGCCACAGCCGTGCTGTGCAAGAGCTGCTGTTGCCTAAGCTCTCTTCTGCAAGTGGGTGTCTCTCCAGCACGGAGGTCCTGACTTTCCCCTGTCCTCACCTGCTGCTCTTCTGCAGTTTCGTGGCTGAGGTGCTCTGAAGTGTGAAACCTGTGATAAAATTCTCTCCAGGGAGACAGGGTTTCAGTTCCAGTCTTAATCATTGGGCTATAACACAGAAGGGGAAAAATAAAATAATCAGCACGTGCACACTTGGGAAAAGATATGTGCCATCTTCTGTGGATGGGAGTGGAGGCCTGTTGGTAGTTGTCCCCTTGGGATGTACCAAAATGGTTGGGGAAGCAGATGATTTCAAGACATATTCCCGATATTACTTGCTTTTGCATTACTGTTGGCTAGCTGCAGATAATCTGTCTTTCTGTGGCCCTGTGACTCCCGAGCCCGAAGCCTCTTTGCCGGGATGTCCATGTTGGCTCTTCTCTCTCTGTCAATGAACCCTATGCAGGCTGCAGCCAGCAAAGGGGAGCACCTGGGGTTTGGTTGGTGGACTCTGGAAAATGACAGCCTGTGCCAGGTCAGGGTCAGAGCGCTGCCATAGGTTGCTCATGGGCTGTGATTCTCTGCAATAAGTACTAGGTTTGTAACATTAATATACAATGTTTATACATTTTATACATTAATTTACAATGTTTATACATTAATGTACAATGTAAGCCTTTGCAAGGCTGGAGCGTTACTATATCTGATAGGTACTCCCGCCTTCTCGGGATCCCAGTCATCAGAGCTGTGAAAGGGTAATCATTACAGAAATGTAACCAGTACCCATATATGCCTCCTCCCCACGCAGGGAAAGGAAGAAGGCGTTTCCTAGGGAAAGGAGGAAGGCGTTCCCACACAAGGAGGTGTTCCTCCAGTACACTGCAGAACCCGGCTTGGTAAGCTGCCCTGAAAGGTAGATGTTACAGTTTTACAGAAGAACCAATACAACGTTTTGGCAATTGACCGAGTGGAGGTTAGAGTCATGCAAAATTACGTATTCATACAAGTTGTTGTTAATTCAATGATTTGCTTGTGTTTTGGGAATTCTGGTTTGAGAAATATTACATTTATTGCTGTAACATGAACCAAAATTTACACAACTCAGTGTGCCCCATTACTTTAGATTGCTTCTAGCTTGGTCTGCATGAAAGAGTTGGCAAAGACTTGTGTATGGCTCAGAAAGGTCTGTCCCAGGCACTAAGGGGCATTAGTCATACAGCTATATGCATACTTCTTTTTTTTCATGTTGCTGTGGGATACCCCCTTTTGCTCCCAGACCGCCTACGCAAAAGGCACAAGCACAGAGTTACTTCCCTGCAGCACCCTAACTAGTAGTGCAGATCCAACATTGCTGTCACAGAGCCCTCATATTTGAGAATTACTTCCTTGCCATCTATCTGTGCTGCCTAGCCCCTTCCCCTTTCCCTTTCTTTGCTACCTGCAGTATTGCAAAGCCCAAGAGCAATGAGCAGAGCTGAGAAAACCCCCAAACTCAGTTATCCGTGCAGCTACTCAGCATATCTCACAGCACTCAACATGTACATTGCTTCCCCCACTGTTTTTTTTTTTGACCTTTTCTGTGGCCTGTTGTCACCTAGCATCCTGTGTTCTAACCACCTAACAAGCCAAAATCGTTTGCTCTGGGATTAATTTCTGTGGTTCAGGGGCTCAGCCTGACAAGTAATGTAGCAGCAGTCAAAGCTTACAGCAAAACCCCAAGTATAAAATTGAAAGAGAGATAAGTTCCTTTCCCTCTCCTCTCTCTGCAAACTCAAATGATCAACCTAAAGGTTCCATACATTTTTGGATAAAGAGGCTTCATAGCCTTTTTTTCCTCCTTATTAATTTTTCTGTCCCACAACAGAATCCTTCACTACTGCAGTTTTACCTTGTGGGAAGATAGCATAGCAAAGTATGTGTAATTTCTTCCCACTGTCAAACTACTGCAATGATAGCACAATTGTTCCTGGAAAAGTGTGCGTTAGTGTTTGTGATAGTGAATTCACAAATATGAAAAATTATTGTGGTTTAGAGGTAGGGCATTCAGGGGAATATGTGCAAGTCTGGGAAGTAAGAACAATTAATTTCTTCCATTAACAATCTCCTTGGCCATGGGAAAGTTGCATAGACTTCTGTTTTGAATAGTCATTCACTCAAGTCCATTTCTCTTGATTTTTGGATGCCTATCTTGAAACAGATGGGATGGGAGCACCAAAGAGCCACACAGCCCCTGTATCACCATACTCCTTACAGAGCCCTTGGCAATAGGCACTCATTAGAGCAAGCTCATGTTGAGCACTCAGAAACAAAAAGCTGCTTTTGAAAGAAGGGCTTTAAGGCTAAGGTTATGAAAATGCTGGTTATCATGAATGCATATTTCAAAAGGTCAGCTAGCGCCCAAGATGAGTGTTCCAGGAGAGTGAGGGAAGGAAGGGCTTCTCCCCTGCTGCTGCTGTTTCTCTGGGGAATCACAGTCCACAAGTGATACAAAGGCTGACAGCATTCTGCCCCACTGCTTGAAAAGAGGCCAAGGGTGACGAAGCTTGGATGTACTCTGCTCAAAAATACCATTGCTGTTATTGAATGTTGCTCCACAGCAGAGCTGTAAATTATGATAGTGGTTTAGAACTGATCTTAGGAGGCCTTGCTGCCACATAATAGGGTTATCTCTCCAACCAAGGTTGTTTTAACTGTAAGAAAGGATATGAAAAATAAACAGAAATATGAGAGAAATGGGAACAAGAACATGCACTACATGTTCCTGGGCTTTGTAAATGAGTCATGGAATTGAGTTTAAAAAAATGATAAGGGAATAAAAACCTCTGTGGATAGCTAGTCATCTGCTTTATTAGTGATATAATAGGATTTGAACCAGAACATTTAGTCTGGGTCTAACAGAAACCAATTTCTTCCCTTCTTTTTCTACCTAAGTCTTTAACCAAGATGCACATACACTGCTCTGTTTCATGGCAGACTTCAAACTTTTTACTTCATCTGTTGCAGTACAGGCAGATTTGGATATAATTGAATACATAACCTGATGGTTTATGGATCACACTTGAATTTCTCTGAGCATTGCTGTAACAATATCGTAGAACAAACAGTGAGCTGCTTGCATAACTTTGTAGGTGTCGGTGGTTTCGCTGCAGAGGTATTTAGTCAAACAATTCTCCCCAGCAATATGTTCTGAAGCACAGTGGTGTTTTCAGGCCCGCTGGAAACATGCCAGGCTTCTGCTGAGCCTTACATGTGCTGGGGCATGACTAGGATTAAGGCTGTGTGAATTTATTGCCTTCAGTGTTCACTAACTCTAATGGTTTCATCCCTTATGATGTAGTGACTAATTCCTTTATTTGCATGGACGTGGCAGGTAATGCTCCTAAAGCTCTTTTTATGGTTTCTGATGAGGGCTGATACTTGACTTTCTAATGCCCATGTCTCATGTCATTGCTTCTGGAAAGTCTTGTTCTCAAAGACAAATTTCAATTTCATTTTGATTGCCATATCCAGCCTCCTCGCTTGACTTGCCACCCTGGAGCAGTATAAAACCTAAAATCATTCTTTCACTGTGTTGAAAGGTCTCTAGAGAAGAATGACACTGTGATAGTTCTTTGTGTAGTACATAGCATATATTATTAGCTTTCTCATTTCCACAACACAATTGTATTTGGGAAAACTGCCTGCTTACAATTACATGCTGGGATTCATATAAAAGATTATGAAAATAATATTTGTTTGAAGCAGATGTAGGACTGCATGCTTGTGTATGCCTCCAGGATCTGTGTGTGTGAGCACCTTGCTTACAATATTTTTATCCATACCCTCCTACTCAGCAGTAGTAGTGAACAGTTGTACTGTTCACCTTCCTCTAAACCCTGCTGCGATCTCTTCTTGGGATGGAGAATCTGTGTGATGAGAAGGAAATGGCAGTGGTCTAGTCAGATGTCTAGACTGCATCATTTCTTCCTGCCCCCCCGAATCTACAGGCGAGGGCTGTGTAGATGAATAGTTTTAGGCTGAAGGTGTGTTACCCAACATACTAACCCCTCTGTACTACAGGATATGTTGTGTAAAGGATGAGCTGGCTCAGAGACAGTAGCATCTAAAAAATGCGCAAATCATGTTGCAGCAGTGCTGCCATGTGTTAAAAATGCTGCTCAGGAAGGTTTCCTCTGGCTTCCCCTAGAGTTAGAAAGACATGTGCAGAGCCAAGGGTTGAGCTACAGCTTGTGCAAGTTTGGACTTTGGGCTTTAAAGATTAACTCTGTTTTTCCCAGAGCCCAGGACTGTGCAGTATCATGTGCCAAACCGTAGTAATAATTTTGTTTCTTAAATGAAAAATGTGGGTGTGTGGAGAGAAATGATTGTATGTAAGCGATGTCATGCAATGTGAAAGAAGAGAAAGTGAGCCTTTGTTTCCCTCTGTACATGATTTTCCAAATAGAGCAACCTTTGCTGCATTCAGAGATAGTACAGGACTAACAGGAAAACAGCTGTCAGCATGAAAACCAAGGACAAGTCTTATGTAAGATCCAGAATCAAAACTAAATAACTTGCACGAAAATAAGACTGTGAGTCTTGGATGTAAATCTTCACTATTGATGATAAATAATTTTTTTTGTCGGCAGAAAGGCTTTTCCTAAACTGGGTACAAGTCTTTACTTAATCTTAAAATCTGTGGGGTACAAAGTTTAAGCATTCAGCTGAGTTACCTCAGTATGTAATGTCAGCTTTTACTGCTTGATAACCTGGGTTTATAAAGCATTGGCTTTATAAACACAGTCAGTATAATACGCAGTCCAATATGCCATTTCTGTTACCTGCATAAATATCTTAAATTTTACTTGCAGTTTTTAATGTCAGAAGTACTTATACAGTTTAAGAGGACCTGGGTTAGCATTAATTAGAATAGCTAACAGTTACTGCAGACAAAGTACAGCTGCAGTTACAGCCACCTCCTCTATAAAAGTGAAGCCAAAAGATTTTAACCCAGTTTTTAATGAAGTTATATT
The DNA here is from genome assembly GCA_013400575.1 of Peucedramus taeniatus. NCBI lineage: Eukaryota > Metazoa > Chordata > Aves > Passeriformes > Fringillidae > Peucedramus > Peucedramus taeniatus. The sequence continues at coordinate 21,438 of WBNO01029877.1, forward strand.
TCCCTGTCTGTGCTCCAAAACTCTACCTTGGAAATGAAGCCATATTCAGAAGAAGTCTCACACCTTTATCCCATATTTGTAATCTGAAAGATGGAAGGATGAGCTGAATTTCTTGGGATGTGAACTGCTACTGTTGTTAAATCTAAGAGGAACCTAGTGACAGAACTTAAGTGGACATACCTCCCCAGTAGGTGCCTCTGTAGTATTTGATCCATGAAACACGGTGGTTTAATATTCCTAATAAATAATATTAGGACTCCTGGCACTCGTCTCTATTACAAAACAGACATCTCACAATCTCTGTCAGTCAACACTTTCATGGAGGAGCTGTTGTAGAGGAGTTGAGATCAGGTCTGTTCTATAGTCATTTCCATGTAACTACCAGAGGGAAAAAAAAAGGCACTCAGATAAAAGCTTTTCAAAGTACCTGCCTTAATACTGCACCCCGTGAATGAAAATCCTGTGTAGTGAATTGATTGCATCAAACTTTGGCCTGATTCTGCAGCTTCTCACTTTACAGTGCTGGCTTGAAAGAGCTCTTGCAGGAAGAGCTTGTGAAAAAGGAGAAGTTGTTTAAAAGTCCTGTCCTTCCTTCCTTCCTTGCTTCCTCTGGTGGGCTGCTGTGGAGGTATCTAAGTCCTGCTAGATACTTTGGGGTTTGACTTTGTATTGGCCTTGCTGAGGGTTATGCTGAAGGACTCTGAAGAGGATAGACTTTGAGCTCACTTAGAAAATGCAACAAAAATGGTGGAGGCTGCATGAAGGGATTAAAAAAGGCTAGATCCTGAGCAGTCTGGCAGCCATATAGAAGCTGGTCCCAGTATAACAGTAGTGTGGTATCTTAGCATGTGTATTGTACAAGCTTTTGAAAAGGAAGTTGTGAGAGAAAGTAAAGGGACCACATACATAATGAAATTACATTATGAGTAACAAAAGTACTACCAGGCTTGTGGGTCTCCTTTTCTCCAGGATCTGTTTGAACCTTCATTTCCTTGTAACTGTATTCTGCAACTGGGCATTGTTTCATTTCCATGCCTGTTTAGAAAATCCTTCCCTTTTTGGTGGCCCAGACTGTCTCACACACGAGTAGTGCCATGATGTTGCCTGTGGTGACTTACCAACATGTTGGCCAGGAGCAGCCCAGTGCTAGTGCTAGCCCAAGGATGTCAAGGCTGGGTAGAGGTAGACAAAGATGGAAAAATTGGAAAGTAAAATATGGTGGAGCTTAGGAAAGCCTTCAGATGCTACTGGGGCAACCAAAGAATGATGGAAACAATTGCTGCTGTTTCCCTGATGGTTGCTGCCTCTCTGAGTATACCCATTCCTTCATCAGTCTCCTGCCTTGCTTTCCAGGGCTTTGAACAAGACAAAATTGGACACCTCGATATCCTTCCTGAACCTTATGCATAGCATCTTTTCTTAATTCTTCAGAAATTGAATGAAGCTGTAGAGTTCTGATTTTACAATTCTTTTATTCCCTACAAGTGCTCCCTGGGCCCAGCAGGGTCCCAGGGAGCACTTGTAGGGAATAAAAGATCAAATCCCAGCAATGGGATTCTGTGTCACCTTTTGCAACAGGCAGCAAATTGACCACACTTGTATTGTGATTTTAATCTAAATTCCTGAGAAAATGGCAAGATTCATAATTTCACCTTAAAAATGTGAACAGGTACATCATGCTGTCTTGTATCAATTTTACTGTCTTCTTGTTTTTCTATTGCTTTAGAGGAGCTTTGCCTGAATACAGAGGCATTTCCTAGTAACTGAGCAAATCTCAAGTTTACTGATGAGTGTGAAGTCTTGCTGCCTTGAAACCTGAGCCCTCTGGGTTGGAATTGCTGAGTTCTGAGAAGAGAGGGGAAAAGATAAAAAAACTCATCTCTTAAGAAATTGATTTGTGGTTTGAAAGAATTCTAGAAGTGTGTAGGGAGATAAACATGAGATGAAGCCTAAACCAAAACTCCAATAATTTATTTTGAAACCAAATTAAAAAACAGAAAAACATCCTAAAATCTAATCATATCCCTTTATTAACATTATCTTCTAGTGAACTATCTTCTAGTGAATTTTCTGTGTCCTTTTAAAAAATTAAACCAGTTTAATTTCCTCTTGATCTTTCTTGAGTTCAACTTGTGACTGTTACTAGGAGGAAGTTGGCTGCTGATGTTTTGCATGAAGTTATACTGTATTGCTTATATGTTACAATTTATACAAATTGAGCTTTTGCCAATTGCTTCTGTGCTCACCATAAGAAGCTGAATCTTGACGTCAAAGATAGATCAGAAATAGGATAGTGGTGTACTTATGGGCTGCCTTTGATGGGTTATTGTTTCATTTTTGGTTTTTTGGGTTTTTTTGTACACAAATGCAGCGTGCTAAGAAATTTTCATTGAACTTTCTGTAATTAATTCAATTTAATATCAAGGGTTGGATTTGTAGATGTTACTCTAGTCCCTTTCAAACCTGCCTGGAAAATCACTATGATAGAGAAGATCATGATATACTCACGATTTTCCCATCAAAGGAAGTCGCCACTTGATGGTGAAGCAAATCTAGACCCATCTCTTGTTTAGAGGCATGTGAAAAAATTTGCCCTTTGGCCTATTGGCTCCAGGAAAATCATTATCTCTCCCAGTCTTCCTGCATAGTTATGGGGCTGGGTATGTTACAGATGTTACAGAAGGCACCTCTTACCTTGTTACTTCAGATCTGTGCCAGGCACAGTTTCATACCCAAGTCTCTACTGAGATAGTATGTAAGATTAAAACCAGCACATCTCTCCAACTACATAAATCCGTCTTATTTTTTTGTGACCTTCTTTTCCTTTTAGTCATTACATATATGTGCATATGCCTGTACTTCCATGAAAAGCGTGTACTCTCTTTTATGTAATAAAAGTAAAAGACAGATTATAAGGCCTGCATGAAAGCACAGAATTATCTTATTTTTTTTCCAAAGTAGATTTTTTTTTCCTAAATATTTGCTATTAGCAAATGCAGCAAAGATGAGGTAGCCATTTTCCCTAAATTTATATTATGCATATTTCCAAAAATCCAAAAGCTTGATACATTGACTGCATATAACATTTTTAAAACTTGAACTGAAATCAATGCCTTCCTACTCGTTCTGCAACCTTGGACCTTTCCTGGCTGTTTGGTGGACTCCCACATGCTTTAAAGACTGAGTTTTTCCTCCATTTAGAACTGTATATCTTCAGTTTTTTATTTGTAGGGTTTACACAGTTTCCTTTCTAAACATATCTTTTTCCTCCCTCACATTATTAGAAAATTTAATTTCATGGAGGTCACTTGGGAGACTCAATAACCAGTGTTTTTCCAAATATTGCAAATATACAATAAGGTAAATTAGTCATGTAAATTTAGAAGTTTCCTGGCAAAGATGAAAGCAGTTATCTCAGATTTATGAAGTTCCATTTTTTACCAGGGATCTAATGGTTTGCCAAATATACAGGAAGATGATAAATAATGTTTAATGTGCTGGATGATGGTATCCAGTCATCCAGAGAAAAAAGTTCTGAATGAAATTGCAGTTCAATTTTATTTCAGTTTGATTTAAATGGGAATCTGTAACTAATGGTTTGAGTTGACCACCACACTGACTTTTACAGCCAACATTTGCCAAAACTGACAGAAGATCCCTGATGTGTTTGCACTCCTTCGCAGGGCAGTAGAACTGTGTTTTCAGCTCATTTTTCCTGAAGGGAGACTGCCTCGGAGACAAGAGTGTTCCTGTGCAGGTCCCATCCCTGTGCTTGATAACTCTCATGCAGGTATGAATGCGATCCAAGGCTGTGGCATGGAATTTTTCATGAACAGTTGGTTTCGCTGTGAACTGTGCTCTCAAGCAAGAGGAACACATTCTAACAACATTGTCTGGTAACCCACAGCACCCACATCCTCTGCAAGTGAGAGGCAATAGGTAACAAGGATGATAAAGGCGCTGTGTACGCTCCTGCAACTCACAGGTCATGACGAGTTTATTAATGATAGAAAACTCCTAAATGCTACTACTTGGCCCCCAGTGCAGGGCAACTGCTCTTCCCCTCGCCTGGAATTTTTCTTTGAAGAGCACATTAAAGGTTGTAAACAAAATTTTATGTTTGTTTTATGATATCTGAATTACTCCACTGCCACAGTATTTGATATTACTGTACTCTGGTGAAAAATAAATTGTTCTTCCATTAGGCTCGACACAATTACAAAACAAGTTGCCCAGCACTATTCAGAGGAAGTCTATGGCAAAACAGCTTTGGATATCTTGCAAGTGCCACAAATTTGAGATGACCTTTAATACTTTTGTACTTTACTGCAGGTTTTGAATGAGCAGTAATAGAATTACAGCAAAATGCAGTGTTTTAAAGAGAAGTTTCTCAGGGACCAGTCAACAAACTGATGACTGCAAAGAAAATATAAGTGGACCTGCTGTGGAAGGTTTTGTTTTCACTCTGTGTTCGAGGAGGAATCTGTTTCCTGGTTAGTGTGTAGAAATTGTGTCGTGTTTCTTTAAATAGCTGTCATTATCTTGGTGCATTTCCCAATCTGAAGTGATTTGAAAATCACTGTGGCTCTGCTACAACAAATAGATGAACCAATGTTTGTATCAATAGAAAACAGTCTGTATGAACCCTAGAATGCTAATGGAATTTCTTTAGAAGATGTTTGGCTTGGCCATGAAGGAAAGGCATTTAGATTATCTCAAAGGTTTTGGAAAATGTAAGCTTACTCACATCTGTATCTGGTAGTTGGTCATTCTCTTCAGTATTTCAGGACAACAAGAGACTGAATATTCAATGATACTAAAGAGAGGCTAATTTTGGTTGGAAAAGACTGTGACTTGCTTTTCCCATAGGCTTGTTTTCCTGGTGGTAGTTTCTGGAATTTTGCCTTCCTGGGAAGTTGTTCTCTGTGGCTTGCATCTCATCACAAGCTTTCTCTCCCATCTGGCGCTCTCAGGAGCTAAGCTAGCTTTCTGCCTCGTCTCACTACTCCCACTCAGAAGAGTTTTCAGAGCAGAGTAGAGTTGCACATACAATTGCAAGGGGATACTTTTCCTTAACCTAGGACAGCACTGTAGAGATTTTCCACTCTTTTTGTGTGGGTACAAATGCTTTGCACAGTCTGGTTGACAGGTTCATTGTGGCCACTTAGGGAAGTGGAGAAGGTGGCTGTTTCATCTGGTTTTGCATTTGAGTTCAAGTGGCAAAAAAATGGGAAGACTTTTCATTTGCCACGCAGCTACTGGTTTCCAGGAGTAAGAAACACATCGTGGCTGGTGAAAAAAAGGTTCACCTGTCTGAAGTCTCAAAATAAATCCTTGCTTGTTGGTGATAACTGGCAAAAGCCGTCTGGAGGACATCATGAATGGGGAAGCAGAGGTCTCTGGGAATTTGCCCTTAGAACAGGGTGACTTGTAGAGGGAAGAACAGAGCAGCAGATGGGGGAGAAGAGTCAAATCTGTTGAGGGGTTTTGGTATAGGGGCATTAGACTAGAGGCAGCTGCTGGTTTCAACCATAACTGTGCTACAAATGGCAAAGTTATTTGAAGATATAATGTAAGCATATTTGAATAAAACCATGTAGCATTTACTCTTGCCTTGGCATTTAGCTCTCAAAGTTGCTGCCTAGCAGTTTGAAATAACTTATGTACTAAAGACTGGTATGGCAACAGTAGGCTCAAGGTGCGTGTCAGGCTAACCAAAAAGATGCATTCTGATTGCTCTTGCAGAACTTGACTTGGGTCTTTCACTGAGGTAAACCAAGGCATGGCCATTTTGCATGATTACCACCTGGATCTGGGTTGTTTTTTCACCCCAGAGGTGAAGGATTTTTGGTATGTTCAATCCCCCAATGGAGCAAGACTCTAGGAGAAGGATTACCAAGAGATTATAGTTGAAAAGGTTTGACATGAACACCTGTACATTGATCTCACTGCACTACTTAGTAGAAGAGTCATATTTCTTTGCCGTGGGTCTAAATATTCCATTATATTGTTTGTTCACTGTTCATCAATATGAAGAGAAGGAGAGCATAATATGGACCCAAATTTCTCCAGGCAAGACTTGTGTGGGTAAAGTAATGTTCTGTCTCTAGGTGATATTCATTTTACTGCTTTATTGTCTTCTATAAAAATAAAAATGTTTCTTAGTGTAAAATAGCAAAATAACTGTTTTACTCTGACCAGCATTTTTACCTTCTAGGATTTTTGGTTTCATGATTGATTGAAGTTCATTTTTTCTTTGGTAATGAAGTTATTAATAAAATATCTGTAAATGCAAAAGAAGAGAATATTAAAATTCAGTTATTGAGATTCATGTTCTTAATTTTTAATTTCTTTAGTTTTTGTATTCTTCCCATGAAAGTCAGTCCCTGATTTAGACTGTGACAGGATATATTGACAGACAACCACAGAAAACTATTCATGCAGATTTTTTTCCCCCTGTGGCTCTTTCTCAGTCATGCCTTCATAAAACAGGGGGAGAAAGTAATAACTTAACATGGGTAATATCTGTGGTGTAAGGATCTAGTGGAAATTTTTCTTCTCAAGATGCAGTGTAGAGACAAGAAAGGAAGCGGGATGTCAAGCTGGAAGCTTCAGGATCTGATTCAGATACAGAATATGTAAGTTATTAATTTCAGTGTTTGTCCAAATCTTCATTTCATCACTGACACAAGAGAAAAGGCAAACTGGAATTATGGGTAAAATAATTCATACTATGTAATGTGCATCCACTGAACTGCAGCTACGAAGCTTACTCTTCAAAGCAAGAATGCAGAGTAAAGAATATTAGTTGCACTACTTCAGTGTAAACAAAAGATGTCACTATCAGACACAAAAAGCACTGAGATAATTAAAGCTCATTCTGAAACTATTCCAATCTTACCATTAAGCTTTAATAATGATTATTTTTAGTTTCTTTCTACAAAGGGAAACCACTGAAGACTCTCTGTGAAACTACTTAATCTGAAAAAAAACCCCAAACCCCTACCCCAAATTCTGTTTTAAAATGTTCCTTTTTTTGATAGGAATGTTTATAGAAATGCTTCCAAGTTCCTGTAAATGCCCCCACGTTTCACACATCTACCACGTGAAGCTGTTCTTGACCCCAAAGAAGATGCGACTGAATCATTAAACCAAAATGAAAGAAGAAGAATATGGAGAATAGAAAGTGTGTGAATTGTGAGGACAGAACACAGTATAAAGTGGAACGAAAGGGGAATTTTCAAAATAGTAGATATTGGAGAAAAAATTGAAACAAATGAAGAGATTTTCTTCTGCCCTCATCCATATTTCAGTGAGGTTAAATTAAATGCAGTACAACAATGTCTGGTGCAGCATGGATCTCCATTTTCATGATCCCACAGATGTCAAACTCCTATTGACTCTTCAGAAGTAGGACTGGATTCATGTGTTGTAATCAGGCTAAGCAACAGGGAAGCATTTTCACAAAAGGAGCATCACTAACAACAAAAATGGATCTGCAGACATAGCCAGACCCCTTCCAAGGTCAGATGGACTGACCTATCCTGCCCTCTTGTTCTGAGTTACTTCCTCCAGAAATTTCTTGGGCTGGATTTGAAAGTTGTTGCATGGGCCAACTGTTCTTGTTCCAGCTTTCTTGCGAGTTTCATCTCTCCTCTCTGCTTCTCAAGAGTGATAGAGCAGAATGTGGTCCTCAGGTTGTCCTCAGCCTTTATTGAGGTAGAGCTCCCAGAAGTCTGGGCCATTTTCTCAAATCCAGTATTGGGCAGAAATGCCCTATCTGCACACATGATCCTCTTTATCCTTGCTTCTACTTCTGACTATGCATCCTCTGCTGGACTATCGAGATTCTTGTACTTTTTTTCAGTCTTTGCTTTTTTTGTTGGTTTTTCCCCTTTCTTTCTGAAGGGTGAGCACAAGATTCGGAGAGGTAGTTCATGGGAAGAAAATAATTGTCCCTCTATTAGTCCCTTGGGAAATCTTTTCGATGCTCAGTAGAACTAGAGACTTACATTTATTTCTCTGTGAGTCCTGTCTCTTCTGGGGAACTTCCCCATTTAGGGGGAAATCCACATTCAGCCACAGCTAGGGGAGTCCCAGGCAGCTGGACAAGAGGTGAGAGGGGTGTAAAGGACCTAGAAATTGCTTCAGAGAAACTAAGGCATCTCTGTAGGCAATCTTCAGTGCACCAGTAGATGTAACTGAACTTGGAAGACTTGTAGACTTGAGTCCTAAGCCCACTAATTGTCCCATGGTGAAACAAGCTGGCCACCTTGGTCCCACTCCCTGAAAATAATGAGTTTGGAAAGTTGGTGAAGGCATGTTGTAGAAAGTGATGGGAACTTTTGCCTCACAAAGCAGCGGGGAAAAGCTGAGTGAACATGTTGAGATTTCATCAGATGAAAGAAGAGGAGAGGAGGTCTCTGATGTGTGTGGAATTAAAAAATAAAGCTGAGGTTTACTAGTAGGGATGTAGGAATTTCATGTACTAGATTGGGTCACAGACTGGTGAGACATTATGCAGGGAAGATATCTGTATCTGTACACGTGTCAATACACAGGCAGGTACAGTGTGACAGGAACCAGGCTCTGTAGCTCAGCTGCTTGTGAATATATCTAGAAATCAAACCCATTCTTTCCATATTTATTTCCAGGTCTGCTTATGACTAGAGATCACTGGATCAAGTTAACTGTGGACATTATCCTATGCTGTGTTTAGGGTGAAAATTTATATAAAAGTTTGCCTTCATTTAAACTGTTTGTTCTGTGAGAACAACTCAGAAAAAGAAGTAATTTTAAACCTATCCAAACCAAAGGAAGTTTTTCTATTTCTTTTACAGGATCTTTAGACTGAAATGTAATTTTCTAGCTGAATGATAATGAAAATGTTAGTGGTTTGAACTTACTATAGATGAAGGACTAGAAAAAGCACAGTGCTGTTTTTTCCAATCTCACAAAAACTATAAGGTAGATGACAGCAGAAGATGTATTAAGAAATAATCAAATATTGATCAATTTTGGATCCTGTAAGAACTTCCCTGAAAGGTGAAAAGCACAGGTTTCTTTTATTTTCCTTACCTTGCCACCTCCTTAAATCAGGTATGTCACTCAGCAAAGTGTAGTGTTACATTAAATATATCATGCCATACAGCATTTAATGAAAGCAATCTCATTAAATTCAGAAAAAATCTAAAAGTCAAATTACTTCTGCTTCTTAAGAAGTTTTCATAATATGCAGAATTTCTATTTCCTTAAGCTATTTCTATCATTGTCACCTTTTCCTAAATTTTTTACATATGCTTCTGTATAGTAAAGTCAGTACATGGTATATTTATAAATGTTCTTTAGTTGCCAATTCACATTTTTATTTTCTGGCAATTTTAGGATATTCCTCTGCAGCAGTTCTTTCCAATTACACTGTTATAAAATTTCATATATAGACCAAGAATCTTCACTGTTTAAATAAATCTCTATATACAAAAAGCTTTATTTTTCTGCTCATGGAACAGCATAGTCACTTCACTTGGCACTCATATCATATTCCAATAGTGGCATACGTAGACATTATCCTGCAATGCATTGGATACTGATTTATAAAAAAAAAGGTATTCTAAAATAAATCTGCTCAGGTATAAGTGTTAGGGAGCTCATCAGAGCTCTTAATTTGTACTGTATTTATTAATTGCTTATTGATTCCCAGGGTTTCCAGTCTGAGCATACATGTTCTGTGGAGTCATTTTACTTGACTGTGGTGAAATATGGGATGCATCTGCTCTAGTAAGTAAATAAGATTAAACTACATAACTTGATGCACAATTATTTGTGATGTGCAAGCATTTATAAGTCTTGCCCAGAGTACTTTAGAAGTAATTTTATTTGAAAAATGTGTAATTACAGAAGGATTATAGTATTTAGAAACTCTGTACAGAACCATACAATAATACAAGGACAATACATTATTAATTTGTATATACTTATATTAAAATTAGAATTTTTACTCAGGTACCATAAGCCCCTTTATTGTCAAGGTGGTTTTCTCCTCTTGGAGCTTATAATCTAAGAGTAACCCAAAAACATAACAGTGGAACACAGTCTAGTAAGGAAGATGGAAATTAAATTATCTCACTGTTAGCATAATTGGGACTCACATTTGTTGTAATGGAGCATTTTACAGGGAAACATGAAGGCACACATCAGCAAGATAAAAGAAAAAAGCAAAGGCGTAGATCTCAAAATGTGACAGGTGTAACAAGATATTTGAAAGGACCTCTCACACTCAGCATTTCAATAGGAAACATGCAGTCACTAGATTAGGGTCTAGACTGTGATGGGTCCTACAAACAAAACTGGTTGGGTTAAATTTTACATGATTTAAAAAAGCAAAGATAAGAGGTGTCTCAAAAAATGCGATGAAATAAAAAATCTTATTGTAGGAAGTTTGTCTTTGCTGAAACACTTGCATGGTGCAAGACTGTGTGGCCAAAGCTAGGAAAAGCTATTACTGGAGGAGAACAATTAACCATATTAAGTTTCCACTGATAATTACACAGCCAGAGTGAGCTGTCAGGAAAGACAGACTGATTTGTCAGCCTGGCTAAAATTATTCATGCCTAGAGTGGAAATCTGGATCTGTAAGTGATGAGTATGAAGTTGTTAAGTGAACCAGAGGAACAATTATTCAGAGGTAAAGGGCAGAAGAAGAAAAGGGAACCAAACCCAGGATTTGGTAGAATACCCCATCCTCCTTGCAGTGCTGGAGTAGAATGAAGATGCCTCCAAAGAGCTTTGTGAGCTGTTATAGAGGGTGTAGGAGAATCAGGAAAGAATGGAGACCCAGAAGCCAATGAGTGTGAAATTTTCAGAAATGATGTAGTTGTGCCAACAGCCAGCAGACCAAGAACAGGAAGTCGGCAGTGCTAGAACTGTAAGTTAAGAAGTCACTAGAGACTATGATGAAAGCAGTTTAGTTGAACTCAATTGCCAGGAACTGAGCTCGTGGAGGCCTGAGATGTAATTAAAAAATCCAGCTCTAGACAGTGTGCTTCAGGTGCCATGTGCAACATACCTGGAGTATCCAAAATCATCAGTTAGGTGCATTTGCCAAGTAGAGACCATGTTACAAAATAATTCTAAGAGAAAGAGCTCTTCCATGTTTCAAGTATCAACTCTGCAAGAAATAGCTGTAGTTAGTCAAGGGAGAACACTCATAGTATAGGATAAATTAGCTGAAAGAAATTAAAATGTGGTAAGGAAGAAAAACTGAGTAGATGGTTTGGAAAAAAACCCCCACCCCACCCTCACCAATGCAATGTAAATGAATCAAAAACACCCAAACTAATAATGATACATAGTGAAAAAAAAAGAAAAATAACACAGATATTGGAAAGCAACAACTAGAAATAATTGATAGAGTTCAGAAAAAACACATTTTTAAAATCAGTAGGAAAAGCTTTGTTTACATTGCACTGATTCTGAAGAGAAAAAAAAATGCTGCTCACATTTCTGTCAATGTCCTGTATGTGAATATTGGCAATGTGTATGTGAATTTTAGGCATTTTGCCTTATTTATAAAAATTGTATTTATATTCTTCCTAATTAATCTCATTCTAACAGAAATGAGAGCAAAAAATCTAGAAGTAGCAGAATTAAGAATAGAATATAATCAAGGTTATTTGTATTGGGAGGAGAAACAGGCAGACAAGAAAAGCTTGTCTGCAAAAGAGACCAGGAGCTGGAATAGGAAAGGATCATGATGGCAAGAAAAGATGTTAAATGAGGAAAGCAGATAAAAATTTATACTTTTGAGGTGGGAAGATGGAGAAAGCCAAAGAAAAGGCACGAGCAATTGAAGGTAAGCTAAAGCGAGGAGGAAAATCACCGTGTATTTAACCAGTTATCACTGGAAAGAAATTGGTGGCTTCTGGTATTATTTAGTACATGTTCTATGACATCCTGAAAGTTCTCAACCAGTAAGGAGACCCATTATATTACATAGTAAATAGCTGTAAGGACTCATTTTAACAGTTTTTCCTGCTGGGCTTTTTTTGTGTGAAATAAATTTCTTCCAAGTATCTTCTTTCTGACAACAAATTCCAGCTCTAACTTTACATTTGCCTTTTTCTTTTATTAATTTTTTTTTTTCATGTGAGAAAGGTGGTTAAATACATTTATGTTGTTCTGGATTATTTGTTCACTCTTCAGCTCTCGCTTTATGAGCCTACACTCTTGTATTAGAAGGTTCTTCTGCTGGCCACTACTGAATGAGTGATATTTCTACACAGAAACGTAGGGAAGCTACCTTTCATCTTTTCTTTCTAAAATGGTATCAAGAAGCTGCTTTCACTACAGATTCAGTTTTTTACAGTCCTGTTAATTCTGTCTTCATTGTCTGTGGTGGAAGGTTTTTTTTTTTTCTTCCTTATTCAGACTAAAAGTCTTCTGGAAATCACCAGATTTATTTGAATGTGGTCTGTATCTCAGAAACAGAGGTAACATTTTAGGGCTGGCTTCACAATAGAAGGCTAAAGGGATAGATCTGAATGGTGAAATGAAACTTGGGAATACCTGGAACATTGTAAGACAACAAACCAAAATAAAATATTTTAGGTTCTAGCTGGAATGCACCCAAAACTAGCAAAATGTTTCAGTCAGGAGAAAAGGGCGAGAAAGGCTTTGGGAAGTTCCTGCAAAAGCTGAGATTTGATTAAAGCTAATCTTGAAGTTCCCCCACCCACATATGTCACCTGATATTCAAAAATACTCTCAGAAAACAGAAACTGTATGGAAGATTTTAGTTTCAGCTGCATTTCCTAGCCTAATTTACAGGACCAAATTGAAATTACAGAAGTTCCTCTCATTGATTTTCTTAGAAAGTAGAATCTCTTCTAAAAGGCTTCAGCATAAGAAAAGACGTATTTCTTAAAAGGCTGCCCTTTAAAAGCTGAAGCAGTACAACCTCTTGGTGATGTTTTGTTGTTTATTTTTTTTTTGTTTTGTTTTGTTTTGTTTTGTTTGGGTTTTTTTGGATTTTTTTGGGTGTCTTTTTTTTTGTTTTATTTTTTTTAAAATGTCCATTTAAATCTCCCCACTCATTCATAAGAAAAAAAATTCAGTTATGACTTGGAAACATATAATAAAATATATTCCCTGCTGGAAAGACATTAAAATTCATACCCAGAAGAAGGTTAAGAGGGTGGAAACAGCGTTATCCTTATTTTTCTGAGTTGCTGCTTTTAGCTTTTGGTTATGTTTGTCCTTTAGACTTCAATAGGTAAATGGATACCAAAGGCAGGTTTAAATAAAGAACTCTGCTTTCCAAACGTAAATTAGATGTCTTAAAGTCTTCATGTTTTCCAACTGAAGCACTACTAATTCATATGAAGCTCTGTACTGTGGACCTACTGAAATGCAGGAAACAACACCAAGTGTTATGAATCTTAAATTCACTATCTTTGCAACCACTCTTCCTGTCATCCAATAGTAAAGATGTGGCATGAAAACTAGAGGGAGAGCTAAGACCATGGTATTAATCTTAATTTGAGTTTTTAGAAATGACCTTTAAAAAAAATTGTCTGAGAAGATTAAGTCTTTTAACAAAAGTAAAAACAAATGGAAAGCAGAAAAATATCTGTGGAACTGTAGAATATCTCAACTGACTCACCAAAATGCAGAAAAAACCCAACCAAATAACCCCCACAAAATGATGTACAGAAGTAGATGTAATACTAATATAAAGCTCACATCTCTGGAACCCTATCTTAGGTCCCTCATTACTGAAAGGGAGGGATCAGTGTAAGAGATCTGATGCACAAAGAAAAGGCAATGTTTAGATACAGCTTGAATATGTAGTCCTAAAAAGCTGGATAAGAAAAAGATGGTACGTTAACAGTGAGACTGAACTTGAGGATTTTGGAAGAAAGGCTTGAAATTCTGTCTGTGTTGTCTTTAAGCTGATGGCTAGACACCATGAGAAAATACTGAAACAGGGTATTTATTAGGGAAAAAAACAATTGTGAAAGGCCAAGGCTAGCAGAGGAGAGTGACAATAGCTACATTTTTATGTGACATCTCTCGTAGCAGTGGGTGGTACATGGGAAAAAGAAGCAGAATCATTGAGTCCAAGACTTAACTGAAGTTGGAAGGGATCTTTGGAGGTCATGTAGTCCAAGCTCCAAAACAGGTCACAGACAGATCAGGTTGCTCAGGCCTTGCCCAGTTGGTTCTGGCTGCACACAATCTCTCTGGGCACTTGTTTGAGTGCCCAATCATCCTCCCTGTGAGCGGGCGTGAAACTCTAGAAGACTGTGTAGGATGTTGGAGAATGGTACAATCATTAATTTCAAAAGGATGGTTTCAGCATTAGAACAAAGTGCCAGAAGTTGACAGTGAATGAGGTTTCAGAAATGGCAGGTCAAAAGCAATTTGGTATAAGCCCTTGAAGTATGGCACAGAAAGAGTTGAGACTTTTCTAAAAGGCTCCTATGAGCACTAGGAATAAGAAAACTTAAAATTTATTGTGACTGGTAGACAGACAGTTAATGTTTATATGATTTTGCAGATGTTGTCCCTTTCAATGGTTGACCTGATCACATTTCTAAACCAGGTTTTTGTCCCCATTTGTCTGATATGTTCATGGTCAGATACCTTTCCCAGTGTTTAAAATATTCTGGGGAAGCAGAGACAGAATTAAAAAGAAAGATTTAATTAGACAAATGCTTCATGAGCAGGTCTTCTTTTGGAGGTTCTTCTTGGCCCAATACAAGATGAAATGCTTTATAGTGCACAGCCATCACCCAAACTCAAAGTCAATAAAAACACTGTCGATTTTGTTGAAAGCAGAGTTAGGCTGACACTTTGCGGTTTTGAAAATTCTACCCATAGATGACAATTGAAACTAATCAGAATATTAACTGTGATGGAAAAAATGCATAAGTAATAATATTTGAGACTGAGAGTTACATTGCACAACTAGTAATGCCATGTACTTGTAAAGGTGCTAGATCAGCTTTCTCACCTCCATGCCACAGGCAGTGTGACACCCAAGTCAAGGCAGAGCTACTGTATCATCAAAAGGGTGTCTCAGGGGGCCACAAAATAATGAAACAATAGCTTGAATGTCACAGGCACACAACAAGCATGCAAAGCATGTATCAGGCTTACAGCTAAACAGTATCCTGGATGTTTGTTCAACTGCTGAATAAAATTTCAGGTCCTAGGGAGGGACATGCACATTGTCTAAGTTTAGATTACCTGCTGGAGTGTACATTAGTTCCTCATAAGTTTGTGCACCTAGGCTTCACTGCCAATGGGCCAGTGAGTGTAGTTGTGAGATGAGACTCCAGTCAAGCTGATATTTGGATGCAGCTAAGGCTGGTACCTGGTCTCAGGAATTGGATAGTTTTCTTCTGTTTCTAAATCTTAAAGTAGTTTCAAAGCCTGTATTTAATTTCCAAGAAGTGTAGTGCTTCTGATTTTGCTGCTGCCCATGCAGTTGTCACCATTTCGACTGCATTTTTGCTGAAATAGCAACCTTCTTGCTGGTCAGCCACCAAACTAACATCACAAGAGGGTTACTGAAGGCTCACTAAAAAGAGATCTGTGTCTAAAGCCAAAAAGAGCCAAAGGCCACTTTAAATCTGACACTGTTCTGAAGTCACCATGGAAGAATTCCACTTTCTGTAGGAACAGCTGTCATCACCACTTGCTGAAGAAGGGGTTTTCCCCTGATTTTACCCCTTGTGCAGCTAGGTGACCAACTAAAAGAGGTGATATTTGATTCAGTTCTGCATGAAAAAGTTCAGGCTTCTGAAGCAAGGGCTTTCATGCCTTGACTCAATGTATACAGGAGCACTCCCTTTGTGTCATGTTATATTTCAGCCACTCTGAAAGTGGTGAGTTTGCATAGAAAATATTAAGGGACATATTATGATAGTCTGGAGAAAAGTTTCAAGAAGGAGAGAAGCCATCACAAACTTTAGAGATCTGGCTGGATTTATGCTATCAGACTGCAGAAACAGGGTAATCTTTCTTCCACTCAGGCAGAAAACCTGTGTACAAAATACAAAAGCTGTTGTATTGAGTGATGATTCATCACTGCAACAGAAATTGACATGCAAGCAAATTTGCACTTTCTTTCTCATTTCACATGGGCAGAGGAAAACAGCTTCTTAATTTTAACAATTAGCATAAAGACTTTCAGTAGCTAATCAAGTATGCATTGAAGGTGCCAGACTGCCAAGTGCACCAGAAGGTGCAGAGACTGAAATCCTGCCTGTTACCACAGAAAGGCTCACAGAGGCAGCAGCAGTAGTGTAGACTTCCCAAACACAGACATACAGCAATCTTGTTCTAAGGGTATAATTCCTTCCATCTCTCCCTCCCTCCCTCCTTCCCTAGTACTAGAAATGGTTGAGCGACCTCTTCTATGTCAGGAATTTGTTGGAAACCTTTCAGACTTAGGGGTGAGTGATGCAGCTCTGCTGATTTCAGTCAGTGTTGCACTTGATGGACTGGAACTGGCTGATTGTCACCTTTTGGTTTCCAATAGAACATAAACTACACAGGCAGTTTTTGAACACACAGTCCTACAGTAGTTTGATTTGACTCAGCAAAATCAACCCTTTTTATGAACGTTATATTTTGAATTCCTTTTACAGGCAGAGAGGCACTGAATATGCAGCATGGGCAGCATGTCATAGCTCCTGTTCCTCAATAGTTGGTGCTTTGCCCTGTTCTATTTCCTGGTGAACTGCACAAAAAATTATTTCCTGTCATTTGTGTTCTAAAATTATCCCCACTGTTGGAGTGAATAAATCAAAAGAGGTCTGCTTGTTTCAGAGAGCATCCTGCTGCTTTATAGACTGTCCACCTAAATGTCAAATGGAAACACTTCTGTCAGATCACTCCCCTGGGTATCAGGTGTGTGTAAGTGGAGAAGGCTTCAACAAGGAGAGGACAGAATACGGAGTGGAACAGCTGTCATCTTTTGTGAGAACCCTTATTCCCTTGAACTTCTTGGGATTGGTGTTTCAACCAGTATAAGATATTGCCATCCGGACTAGCACCAGCTCTGCTGCTCTGTATCGCATGTAATAGAGATACAGTCTCGGGAAAATCAGACCAGCAACTACCTACCCCAAGGAACATGCAGCTTTCATTACATCTTCCACTAGCCCTCCTCCTTCCTACATCCTTTCTCCTGAGTACAACAACACACAAAGAAACACAGAAAAAAGTTAACTTGCTCGTCTATATTGCTTCTTTGTTTCCTATACTGAAGAATGCAACATATTTGATTAATATAGATTCAAATGCATCTGTCATAATCCTGCTGACCCCAAGGTGTGGAATGAAGGTGAATCTGGTGAAGATGTTTAGATTCACGCATTGTATTTGTAAACTTTTTCAGGTTTGGAAAATCTGTTTTTTCTTTAGCTCTGGCTTTCCAGGCATGTTTTCTGGGCACCAAATCTCTGGAAACACTTCCAGGAAAAGAGATCTTGTGGTCCACCTGCCTGAGCTAATTTTTCAAAGCAGTTTTGTTCTAGCAGCTTTTGAATCAATTTTTTTTTCTACGGTGATATTTTATACTTAGCTCTGCAGAAAACCTGATGCCATTAAGCCAGAGCCATCCTATTGTTCTGCAGCGCTTCCAATTTGCATGGAAAATTATTCATGTTAATAACTCCCCATTGTTCATGTCTTATCTTCCTAAGTCATGTCAGAGAGCTACACAATGCAAGCCCTGCTGTCACAAGGTTTCTGTACACTTAAAGGCATGAAGCCATTTGCCTTCAGTGAATTCAAATGAATCAAAGGTTTTAGGGACTTACGTAAAATCAGACAGAATTCTTAAGAGTTTCTTAATTTCTCCTCAGGTCACGTTATCCACCTCTGCCTCTGCTAGCAGTCTTTGACCCAAATACTCCTGCCTGTGCTACTGCTGAGCCTTGTGTTTCAGAGGGAGGCCACCAGTCATTCTGCGGCAATGGGAGGCGTTCAGTTCACAGTGCAAGGGAAAGGTACTTTCTCAGCTGTCATCAAGTTAAGGTGTTGATTACAGATGTCACTTGAATTCAGCAAACAATATTTGGCCTACCCTTGCATTCACTGCAAAGGAGTTTGCCTGTTTCTATAAACCGTAAGTATAATTGCTGGTCAAGAGGAGTTAACAAGGCTCCTAGGTTTATTGCCCTTTTTCCTCATTTGTACACATGCTCTAGATAAAAAATAATGGGTTTTAGCAGTTAGGTTCATAAGCATGTTTTCTTAATCTTCAAAAACTGCTGACATGCACATATTACAATAATAATGTTTGATGGGCATAATCGAAACTGCAGAGCTACCCCAATATAAGATGCAGTGTCTTGTACATAATCACAGAAAACTCTAATATGGTTTTAGACTATAGGTGAGTACTTTAAAAAACATCGAAGCATCTTTTCAGTTGCTGTTTAAAACCACTCTTGTTTTTCAGTTTTTAAGTACTATCACTCAGCACTGGTTTTGCTTCCTAATGTTGATTTACTTTGAGGTGAGTTTTTGTTTCACAAACTTTGTGAAACACACCTGTTTAAACACTTTGGCAATATGGAGCAAACCCGAAAATGGCTCAGTATCTATTATTTCATAACTGAAACCTAGTCAGGTTTCTTTTGTATTTTAGTATAATATTGTAAGCCACACAGGAAACCTAACTTCATTTCTATAGTGACTTATTGTAGAATATTTGTTCCGATATTATCAACCATATGATATATTAAAATTACTCAGTGTTGGCACCACTCCTAAATACATGCCTATGTACATGCATTATAGCTCTATTCAGATATTAAGAGTATAAACTGAGTTTCATTTTCTGACAGATGACAAATAAAGTAACCATCAAAGGAGGTGGAATAATAATCAAATGAAAAAAGACACTGTGAAATTTCCTGAAACTTCTTCTTTCATTATTTAACAAAAAGATAGGTCAAGTGAATCTTGTATGACAAATGGTGTTCCTTTTCCGACTGAAATCAGTGACTAAGCTCCTCTGACTTCACTGGCAGCATAAGCTGTTCCTGTTAGGAAGTAAAAATGCAAACCCTGACTGTGCCTTCACGGACTTCAGTATAAACTTGCATTAACCCACCCAAGTCTAACTGGAGTTTGAGTATTGCATTCCCTCCTAGTGGGTTTGACTCCTTCCAAACAGAGTACAATTGTTCACTATGAAGAGACAAAAGTATTTTTGCTTACAAAACTGCGTTCAAAGGAATTAGAAAATGAAAAAAAACCTTAGTAATTTTGCTAATAAGCTGAACATTCAGCCCATGTTATCAGCATTGCCAGATGGATTTCGGTGGAAATATGCTGGCTTTTCACAAGTAGTGCTCTGGAAGATTACACCATTTCCTCAGGTTAAGGGGAAGTTTAAACATAAGAAGACTAAAACCTTTCTGGTCTCAAAGACAAATACATTTCCTTGCTCTCCACCATTCTCCCTATTCCTATTTCCCCCAGCATTTGTATAATAACATTTTTCAGATTTTTTTCAGAGGATTCTGCAAACCTCAGAAGGCTCATTAAAAAGCCTTTGTTTGAACGAAGATCCTTTTGTGAATTAGTAATGGGTCAGAGGATGAAAAACAAAGGTGGGAGCTACTGATCATTTTTGACAGTTAAAGGAACTTTCAAAAAGGCAAGCACAGGAGATCAGGACAGGTCCTGCATTGTCCAACACATCCACAAAAGGGCTGGAAAAAGATGGTGGATAGCCAAAGTGGCTAATGATACAAAGCTGTTTCCAACATTCCAAGCCAAAATCTGCCTGAGAAAGTAACACAGGTATCTCCCATTATCAACTGACTGGGTAGTAAAATGGCAGAAAAATACACTGCTGATAAATACAAAAGAATGCACATGTGAAAAATACAGCCCTAAAAAATGCAGCCCTAATAACTGCTTCTGAATGAGCAGTTGTCACTCAAGTAAGAGCTTTTGCAGTCACTGTAAATGTCACCACAAAAATACCAGCTTAACATTCAGTCCAGGGACTGGGTGTGCCCTTGGCTCACAAACTTGACCTGCTGGTTGCAGAAACAGGAAGATATAAAAGAGGAAGGAACCTTCTGTACTCACCCTGTTTCTCATAGGTATCCACTACTTGCCACTGCAGAGAGAAAATGGAGCTGTATGGATCTTTGCTATGGCCTACAACAGCTGCTCTTATAGCTCTATGTCAAATGAACAGTTTCAGAGAGTAGATCTAACCTGGAGTCACAAAGGAAAGTGAAACCATAAAGGTACACAACCTGAGAACCAATGTCTCAAGTTCCAGACAAAGGACCAAAGCATCAGAACAAACAAAAAAGCCTCAGAAGAGACCACAAGGAGACCCTGGATGAACCCTTCCCAGCTTAGAAGTTTAGTGGGTGTTCTGGTGCTTTAGCATAGGGCTGACTGACAGTCCAAAATACCACAATAAAACATCACAGTAACACCTGAAGAGTTCAGAGACAGACGTACCAATATCTCCTGCAACTGCAAGGAGTCCAGTAGATGCAAAAAGGGACAGATATTGGCTTAGAGTGTAAGCAGATTATCAGCAGTTCTAGTAGTTTTTCCCTCTGAAGGAGGCACTGGTTGAAAAGGAGACCAATGAACTGCCAACCTGAAAGTAGACAGTACCCATCCCAGACTAGCAATGCTTCTGCGACACCACTTTACTGATGACTGTGCCTGTAATGCCAGACAAGGCGTATTGGATACTATAATATATGAAAATATCTTTGCTTTAATGACTCTGAATTTATACCATGTGCAGTGGAGCACAGGTTTACATATCAGCATCAGGTGTCCATCTGTACTTAACTGGGTCACATCAGTGGGACGGTCTGTCGGCAGTGGATACTTTCCTCAGGACACACAATGCTCAGCAGGGGATGATGTTAGAAGAGCAGGGATTTTCCAACAGCAGAATTTGAAGTCCTGGCATTGTTACTGCTTCCTGAGCTTGACATGATCCACATCCACAAAGGTACTTAACCATTGCTGAGAGTAGTTGCAATCATACTGATCCAGGGTGACTGAGGTGGCCATAGAGAGAAAACACATTTTAACTTTAGCTTACAGAAAGCAGGAAGGAAAGTGGCACTGAGTTTGCTGCTTAACCTGAGAACATCTTAAGGGTTTACACCTACACACTTCAAGAGGCAAGTTTCTTGTCTGTAAGCATGCTTTGTGCTCTGCTTCCCACTCATCTCTTGTTCCCAGCTGTGCTACAGACCACTCCCAGACAGCACAATGAAGTGTCCTGGACATGCTGAATCCCAGATGCATTGGAGCCAGAATTTTTAGATAACCATGTAGCTTGGAGGCAACTTTGGAGCAACTCTGCTGACACAGATAACTGCAACAGGCTAAAATAATGAAACCAAGTGAAAACTCTGCAAGAAAAATAAAATACTTAATGCTCCATGATAACACTATTATCAAGAGTGAATCACAAAAGCAACAGTGCAAGGGCCTCACAGGGTAACTGAATGTTCTCAGAGAATGTGGTCACATAGCTGTTCATATTAATTTTTCATATGGAGTATTTAAGGGTTATTATCTCAAATTTTGGCCAAGAAAACATAACATAGAATTGAGAACTGTTTTCAATTTTTCAAACACAGATCTTAAGACAAATCTTATTAAGGAGAAGCTATTGGGAAAATGCCATCAAAATAAAGATCTCTGTCCAGCTTTTTGTCTGGAGGCAGGCCCTGATTACCAAATACCACACTCTACAGTGAGAATCATGTGATGATGGAGGGACGGGGATTTATCTCCTGGCATTGACCACAGCTTTTTGTGCACTTGATTCAAAGATTCCTGCTGATTTTGGGGGGATCAAGCCCTAATGCCTCTAAAGTAATGGCTGAACATCTCAATGACGTTTGCCAAGTTTCAGTGGGAAGATCAAAAAACCAGACCTTTTTCTACTCTGAAGAGTATCCATGGACCCTACAAGAGGAGTCCAGTGGCTATAATGCTCTGTGGACCTCCTCCATAGAGGTGTTGCGAAGGCTCTGTTGTGTTTCTCTAGGATTACATGTATATGGCCTGAAAGTAGAGGTTAGGCTATTATAACATTATTTTTCCATTTGAGGACACTTTAGTGTGTGCCCAGAGAGAGCAATACATGCTTAACTTATCAAGGGAATGCATTTGGATATTTTCACTCACACTCAGCAATAGACTATTCTTAGTGACTAATAATATGCATGTGCCTTGCAGCATGCACTTTGATAGCCTTGTTTCTATTCCTTAGGGATCTAAGATTTTACAAAGACTGCAGGAGTAAAAGAAAATGTCTTTTTCTTTTTATAACATGGCAGTTTCCTGCAGTGAAAAATAAACTGAGCTGCTGCTAAGACCACTTTCTTTCTTATAAACACATTTGAGGTAAAAGTATCAAGTTGACCTGGTAAATTTGGGCAAGGCAAAGCAGTACAAATGCAGGGTTAAAACTGCCTGCTATGACTGTTAAAGAAATTACATATTTTTTAGCCACTTACTGAAATCAGAATTTTCAATTTTTTCTGTCTCTATTTTCTAAATGTTTAAATCAAGCATCCCACAGCAGTCCCAGTATCTACATGTCATTCGCAATCCCTCAGGAGTTTTAAGGTGGTTTATTTTTTTTTAAAGTCTGAAGTACATACAAACAAAATTAGCTGCTGGCAGGTTTAGAGACACAGAAGTGGAGTAATTTGGTACATGGTTGCCATGGCAGCTAACCTACATCTAAATTATCCTACACTCTTTTCTCAGCCATTCTCTGGCATTGTTCCTTCTGTCTGAATTGTTGGTTCCTTTTTTTTTTTAAGTCCTGCCTTCTGCAAAGCCCTTCTTTGTGCCACTTTGGCCTCATCTGCTGGCTCAGCCCTCACATCCTGGCATACTCTATAAGCTACTGATAATATCCATTAATGGAAAGGGGAAGCAAGAGGAGTAAAAGGCAGAATTACAGTCTTCCAGCTACTCTGCCTGTTGAGAGCAGCTTCCTGAAAGCTGATTTTCACTGAAGAAAACCACAGTGGTAATTCCCCTCATTTTCAGGACTTAAGGCTTGATGCAAAATCATTGATTTTGATGAAGCTATTGCAGATTTACAGTGATATAGTAAAAGACAAATTTCACCTTAAGACAGTGAATATATCAAACGATTAATGAACTTTGGTCTGAGGCTACATGGCAATAAATCAAGGTGTTATCTCTTCTATCCAGAGAAAACAGGTTTTGAAATGCTTTGGCAATGTTTATTACCAAGAAGAAATATTCAGAGAAAGGGCGTGAGTCCTCCAAGGTCTTTCCCCACCATTGATCTCCCTCTCAGCACAGCTAGAAAATAAACCCAGTGCTATTTACAAATGTTAAACTTTTGTTATTTATTTCTGATTAAACAGCTCCTTTCTGTAAAATTGCTCTGTTTCAGAGGAAAACCATTGCACTGGCTATTTCTGACCAACCATCCTTTTTATCACCCTTCTTGCCACCTCTGAGAACTAAGTTGTGACGCTGCTTCCCAGGAACCCAGCCCAGGTCTTATCAGTTCCTGACAGATCACGGATAGCTGACATGCCTTCTGCCTATGGCTGCATGTGACCTTAGGGTTTAGAGAAAGTGAGATCAGAAGATAAGAAGTAGAGAGTATTTACTCACTTATTTTTAACATAGTACGCTCAACATACTGTCAAAGCAGAAGTTTTATTGAATTTTTAAGAAGGTTCAGTTTCATTATCAGTTTGGTTGGTTGTTAGTTTTCAGGCAATTGCCTAGAAGACGGTCACTGCTGTTGAAGACTTGACATTGCCAGATACATTTGTGTGTGAAGTCAAGTGGGGATTACTCAATTTATGATCCTCATATCACAAAGAAGTAGGAAAATCCCTGGATTTGTGGGATTACAGGCAATGCTAAAGTGATCTCTTTTCAGGGATACTGACTGAAGACTATGAGATTCAGCAAGCTTTTTGCTTTTTTCTGAGTTCATTTATTCAGTCCAGTCATCTCAGGATAGCTTGCTTTTTAAAATGAACTTTCAAAATATTAAAAAACCATGCAGATACTAAGCTCAAGAACTAAGAGAAGTAACAATGAATCTTGAGAAGTGACAATGAATAAACACTTTATGAGGATTTAGGCTTAGTAAAGACCTGCCCCCATGAATGCATTCAGCGGTATTTTAGTAAACAATTGGCTGAAGAACTAAAACAATCACTTTTTATCCTTCTTGCCAGAGTCTCTGACAACTTTCACTTTGGGGATACAATGTGTTTATCAGTTATTATGGGAAGCTGTGATTCATACCGTTTGCACCCCATTCATATTTTGCGTGGCATGAGAATAAAGTAAACTAAATTCTGGAGAGGTTTAGCAATGAAATATTAAAGGCGATATCTGAGATAAAACTCACTGCTGTGCTCTTCAGCAGTAGGGAGGGAGAAGGGAGAAGGACAACACATTAAATCTGATGGCTATTCTTCCTGGCCTCACAGACAGACTGCTCTGATGTTTTTGAGGCTGATGATGACATGATACAGTCCCCAAACCTGTTGAACCTCAGGGACGAGAGGTTCAGGAATTGTTTTCCACCTTTTTATGTACCTAAACTTGACTTCTGTTGGCTTTCAGGCTTGCCATTGGCTTCTGTGGGAACACCATCAGCTCTTGATCAGGCTGGTCCTGATCCCTGTCTCTGTGTGCACTGGTCTGACCCCACGGGGAGTGGGTTTGTGACTCTTCAGCTTTCCACAGGGTTCATTCTCTGAATTAGTTAGATCTTTGGTCAGACAAGGGTTGCCTAAGGAAAGGGGAAGAGAGGTGCTGTCAAGGGTAGCGTGAGGACGTCGATGTTTGATTGCAGCTGGAGGTTGTGAAATTGTTCCCTTGGAGTTTGCTTGTACTGGCAACCACTGACACTAAGTAAGAATTCTCTATCACTAATCTATCCTTTACAGAGTTCATTAATCCATTATTTCATACCTGGCCTTGCTGTCTATTTGCTTTTCCATGTTCTCCATCTTTCACCCTTTCACTGGACTGTGCTGGACTGCAGCTACCCCTGACCTACCTAGTCCTACCAAGGTGTGCCCAAAAAATGACATCTTCACTTTTTACACACATCTACCACTGACACAGGTATAAATGCACAGGGAATCTGATGGTGGCCACACAGCAGCATCCTCCTTTGTCTTACATTTGAGCCACTAAGGATTTCAGGCTTATTAGGTAGTGTTACTGCACCATTTGTTGGGAGAGACCTTATGCTGTAGTATCCAGTCCCTGCATATTTGAGCCGTGTGTATTCCCTATCAAATTAACTCTTGGGATAAAATTTCCCTCACTAACCACCAGATCCCCATCACCACACCTCGAAAAAACACATCCCCGTGGGTAGAGGGATGCAACTTTATCATGTCACGCTTAACTGTGCATTACGGAGCAAAGCATGGGTGGAAGTAGTGAGCATGGCTTTGAAGCCACGCCTGCCACGGCTCAGCAAAACGCATCATTCCCTGCTCGAGGAAGATGGTTGGACCAGGCAGCCTCCAGAGGTGTCTTCCCATCTCAGTCACGATGATCTTGCGATGTTTGCTTCAAACGATTTGCTCTCTCCTGTGTGTCCATCTATTTGAGTTAAGGACACGAATGTCCTTTGTCTACCTGCGATCCCAGCTTGGCCGCAGCGTGGTTGGGATGACAGAGCAGGAGCCACCGCAGGTGGCCTAACAGGGCACAGGCGGCCGGCGAGGCTCAGGTAGACCGGAGCGGCGCGGGCTGGGAGCGAGCAGCTGTGGCAGCAGCCCCCGGTGCCCAAGGCCCGGTGCCTGCTGCCAGTGCCCTTTCACAACCGAAACCAAACGGGTTTTGGGATGGCAGAGACAGGCGGGCAGCACCTGCCCGCTCTCGCACCGCATGCCGCAGCCCTGCCCTCGCTGGGCGCACTGGAGACGGGCGGTCCATGCCGAGAAGCAACCCACACAAACCAGAGCCGCTGCCGCCCCTCCGCCGTCACCGCGCCCGGCGCTTATTCATCCTCCCCGGAACGCCCGCCGGGCGCCGCCGGCCGCGGCAGGTGGGGCAGGTCTGCGGCGCGGGGGTCGCTGGGACGCGTAGTTTCTTGGGGCGAGCGGCGGC
>WBNO01029877.1:47900-104011 GCA_013400575.1 Peucedramus taeniatus
GGGCACCCGCTTCAGGAACAAAGGCCAGGACGAGAGGGCTTTTCCCTTCGGTTTTTGGGGTCCTCCGTCTCAGGGCGAGGGCGGAGGGACGGAGACCGCGGCCGCGCCGCTCCCTCGGGGCGCGCCGCCTCCTCCTCCCCAGCCGCAGCGCGGGCGGGAGGGCGAGAGGGGGGCCATGTTTTCGGTGATGTGCCTGGGCTTCCCCTTCCCGGTCGAAGCGAGTCCCTTTCCCGGGCGAAGCGAGTTCCCGGCGGTCGGCGAGGGCCGCCGTGCCCCCGGTGCCGGGCTTCAGTGCCCGCTCTGTGTCCCCCAGCCCCGGGGACTGCCGTGGGGCAGAGCCGGCACCCCCTGACCTGCGGCAGGACCCGGGGCGTGGGGCTGTCAGCGAGCGCGGCACTGAACCGGGTCATTTGGGCAAAGCTCGCTCCGCTCCCCAGGCTCGGAGCAGCCGTTGGACATGGGCTGTCGCTGGAGGGCTGCTCCCGCCCGGTGCCGGTGGGACAGGAAAACGCTCGGCCCCAGTGGAGATCGCAGTGAGGAAGAGGAAGGAAGATGGATATGTTTTGCAAAGGGTGTTGGCCTTTTGGCAGCAGGGGGCTTTATTGTACGCATCGATTCCCCTGGTATGTCATGGTAGTTATTTAGGGACCACTGTGATTTTTCTCAGTATCTCCACCTCTGTTTAAAACCCAGGTTTGAAAGTGTGGTGGTAACTAGCCTTTTATATATAGCTTACTATGAGGAGCAGAAGTTGAGTCATCTCCTCTGTCTTACATCCTGCTTTGAGTGCTTTGGGAGTAGGTTTGCTGTGTATGTGGCCTCTGACGAAGCAGAGGAGAACAGCTAGAAATAGCTCATCACATTTTGTCCTAGTCTGACATCCTTGCCCCTGGAAGTCAGATTGATGAACATCCAGAGTGCTTAGTGTGCCGCCTGGAAAGGGAAGCCTTTCCATCCTACGGGTAGAGACATTGAAATAGAAACCTTCGGCACAGAAAAGATCTGGCTGCTGAGGAATCGAGTTAGTGCGTAGGAGGTAGAACCTCCCTTGGTCCTTTTCTCAGTTTTTGCTTTCAAAGTCTGGGAATAATGCTGTGATATTAGTTGCTCATTGATATTAGGATTCTAGAAATGGCCAGTTAGGAAGAAATACAGCTAGAGTTTCCTTTTAGGCTTCTGGTGTATATGTAGCATTTTTATTGGAATGCTTGGAATTATTACAGTGTTTAGAGGGACTGAATATGGGATGCTTATAAATAAGCTGCAGTCTGTGGAGAAAAAAAAAAAATAAACCAAAAGGACAACTCTCAGACCTTTGAAGCTTCATTACATTTTACTGTGGTACTATGCGAGTAGAAATTGGCAATCTGTGACTGGCCAGTTTGGTCCTTTTAATTCTGTTAAATATTGCCCTGACATGTACCAACTGGTGCTTTCAGGACAAGCACAACACTACTTGGATTTTTCTCCCCTTTCTTATAGCTGTATCCAAGAGGTTTGAGCTGTTCAGCAGTTTGGGAAGGGCTGGCTCCTTTAAGGAGGCTACAATCATGTTGGGTACTGGCCATCAGGGTTTATATTTGTAGGGGTCCCACATGTTGCTCTGGAACTTGCCACCTTCCAAATGTGCCCCTGGATCACCTCTTCCTCCTGATCTCGTGAGTCTGTGAAGCCGGAGGGGCAAGGGGAATCATGGAGCTATCAGTGCAGGTGTAGGTGGTATTTGCTTGACTCAGTGTAGTCAGTCAATTCAAATTGTCTTAGATGCCAGCTGAAGTGTGCTTCTTGTGGTAGAGCTGAATATGGATGGTAGGAAAAAATAATCAGCTTATTTGATGGTGGATTATTTCATTTAAAGAGTCCCTTTATACTGATGCCAAGGGAGGAGGATTAATGATGGCCTCTAATGGGTGTGGTAAGAAAGAGATCCGGGGACTGCTACAGCCTCTGGATGCTGATCCTTTCTCAATGGCATGGTCTCCTCTTTATTTTTCTGTCCCATTATACTGATGTATTTCACAACAAATAGCAATTGCACATGACTTTATATGACCATAAGAGTGATAAGGGCTGGAGGCCTGGCATTCTTTTTAGGTGGAATTTGTCTTTCTTTGCTAATTTTCTCTGTGAAATTAGCCTGGCCTAGTTTTTTCCTTAAGCCCATCCCTGCCGTCTGACATTACCCAAATTAAACTGAAAGCATTTGTTCATACATACCTTTTTTAATCTGTTCAGAGAAGGAGAATCAACTTGTGAATGTGCATTGACCTACCTAGTATTAATTTTCAGTACTTCACCTTTTTTTCTTGTATTTTTAAGATGTATATTTTGCATAATGAATAATGGGGTCTGACTTAAGAAATTGTCTCAGCGGTCTGATTTGTGTTCATGGTTAATGTCTAACTTTGACTTGTAGTCAAAGTTCAAGTTGAAGTCTGTGGTTGAAATGTAGAAGTATGTTTTCCAGGAGCTGAAGTCTAGTGACTGAGATGGTGACAAGATTTGACTATCTGTGAACAGGATCTTGGTGAAGAGCTCTTCCTGGAGTTTAGTTGTTTAGTGCTGTTAAAGTTAACTGACAGTTATTCATGTAAACTCTTCAGAAGATTCGAGTGTTATCTCTGCATAAAGGGCAGATAAGCTCTGTTTATGTAGGAATGGATTCATAAGAAATTTAAACCAGTTGTGGCTAGTTACAGCTGAGGTAGCAAATTTTATGGAAGTCAGAGAAGCTGTGCCAGTTCATGTCATCACCAAATCCCCCTCCCTGATGTGTGCCACTCTCCTGTACTACTGGAAAAAGGTAGGCTTGTCTTCTCCTTTTACAGTGCACAGACATCTCTGAGAAAGCCCCATGGACTTCTCCAGGGTGTCCGTCAGTACTAACACAGCCAGAAGCAGTGTTGGGCAAGAAGTTAGATGCTTTATTATAAGCACTTGTTGATATAGGAAACAGCAGCAAAGTAGCCCTTTAAGCCATTTTCCAGAGAGGTGTATTGTCAGAGAGGACAGACAGAACCGTTAGCAACTGCTGTCTGTTCCAGGGCTCAGTCTTTGTGCAAGGTGGAGAAAGTGAGCTGCTCTCATGTGAGGTACAAACTAAGACAGACGTTGGTGTCCTTGTCCCTTGGTTGTGCATTCTTCTACATCGGTTACTTGGTCTGTGGTCATTTTCTCAATGTTTCGGATCATATAAAGAGCCTACTGTTTTTATTCATGTAGCAGTGGTTGAGAGGTTCACAAAAACACCCACCTTATTTTTCTCCTCTTCTGACTCCCAGCCCTTCTCTCTCACACGCCCCTAGCTGCCATCAGCCTTCATTTTGCACAGCCCGGAGTTGCAGTTACTGAAGGCAGTGTGAGATGACACAGCTGAAAGTTCCCAGCCATAGTCGAGTGCTGAAGTATTAGTCAGCATGACACGAAGATTCACTTCTTTTCAGGTAGCTTTCACCCATAGTAATGTTTCTTGATTCTAGAATGACTAGTACAACAGGGATAGCATCTGTCCTTGGTTGCACAGTGTCCTAATTACCTGTCTATCATACAGTGTTGCTTCCTGATGCACAAATGCAGACTTCTCGATTCTTCTTCCTTTGCCAACAAGAAACCTCATTTCTGCAACCCCCCAGTGTTTCTCACTATCTTTAATTTCGAATGTCAAAGCTTAATGACTCTGACTTGAAATTAGGCTTTTATTCTCTCTTGAGAATGCACATTTGATGCAGAAATAATGTCTTGGAGTCTAAAATGCTATAGTCTACAGCAGTAGTGGTGTGATGGCAGATTTGTGCTGCAGATAGGAAATATCAGCTATTTTAAAATGCCAGAAAGCCTTTTAAAATTTTTTTCATTTTATATGCTTAAGTTGAGGGAGCTCACTGGGGTGATCTCATTGGTGAAATTCATTCATAACTTAAGTCCCTTTTGCTTTAGAACATGATTTTGTTTGCAGAATTTAGCCTCTTTGGCAGTGACTCTTGAGTACTGTCCTCTCTGGAACAGCTACAGGCTTCTTTTTCCTAGCCTGGGATGCAGCATTAGAGTGCACTTCTAGCAGTGTCATCAAGAGTGATTGAAATACTGAGTTGTCCCTTGAAACCATGAGTCTTGTGCACATGGAAGGGGACAGCAGGACGTTGTAAATGTTCTTTACCCTACATGATACCCTGGCATTGGAAATGCCCTAGGCATTTTTGCTGTCTTTGTAAGAATGTTGAATTTGTACAAATGAAGAGAGAAGGAAAAGGGAGAAAGCTGTCTGAGCTTATCTTTGCAAAACGTACAGGTGCGCATTTGTACAAGACTAAAGAACTGTTTTCTCGATGAACCAGTGCTGTCAATCAGCCCTTAATTTGCAACCAGGGGTCTACAAGCAATAAAGTACAGCAAGGGTCCTGGAGAAGCTGTCTTTTTGTATCGGGGGGAGGATTGAGCCCTCTATTTAGAGCTGGTGTGACACAGCAGGCAGAGAGTGATAGCCCAGTGAAGCCTAAAGGGAGGAATGTTTGCACAAACCAAAGCTGCAAGGAGTGCAAGAGGTGCTGCAGCCTTTCTGTTTCCCACAAGACTCGATAAATAACAGCAAAAATGATGCTTTGACCAGATGAAAGCCCTGAAGTTAGGGCAGGTCAGAAGCTGTTTTACAGGCTCTTCTGCTGGCCCTGATAACCTGTGCATGGTGAGCTGAGTCGCCTTTCAGCGGGAAGGCTGCAGTGAAACCGAGTCTGTGGCAATGATCCCTGATGAAAAGTCCTTCATGACTTTCGGGACTTCGTGGCTGCAGGATTGAGCTAAATGGGTGGAGTTTTCCCTTTAAATAGCTGGGCCTGAGACTGTTGCTGCTGTTGTGGTGACACTGGGGTGTTGCTAAGGCTATAGGAAGTCAGTGCTGATATATCTGTATTGGTGGTATGCTATGCATGGACTGAAGAAAAATGGATCGCATGGTTTCACCACCACAGTTCTGATCTCCTCTAAGGATGTGGGTGTGGGTCAGAGACATCAGGTGACAGACAACAAAAATCTTGGCTAGCAAATGTGTGTTTAGCGTGCCTGGTGGTTTTTTGATGTCCATACTGCTGTTCCCAAGTTTGGAGAGTTATGAGAGGGTGGGAGGGGTAGTCACCTGCCTCTGCATGTACAGGCCCTCATGCACATGCTGGTCCTTGGACAGACCTTGAAACTCCCCAAACACCTGGTACTTGTTATGGAAAGAGACTGAAGTGAAGTTAAAGAATGTCCTGTGACTGACACCTGTGTGGGCATCGAGAGTGTGGGGTGAATGGATAGATGTGGGAGAGAAACACGCATTTCACAGACTTTCAGCAGTTCCCTTTCTATGTGAGCACACAAGTTGCTGTTTGCAGTGATTTCCTCTGAGAGTTCCACAGTGCTGCAGCCCTGCCTTGCATGGCTTTGCACTTCAAAAGCCTCGAAGGATGTCATTTTGTAGGGCTTTGTCCTGCTTCCTTAGCAACTTTAGGCAAATTACCTTTGCTGTGTGAAGTTTCATCATTAGTTCCATGAGGGTAACTGTTACCCTGCTGCAGGGGGCAGGGGAGGGCTGTGTTGTGAGGCTGCTTCGTAATCTGTAAACTACATTTGCTGTCCTTGCAGAGCCTCCATTAAGTGAAAGAATCCCCACAATTTACAACCTCCCATCTGCCAAGGAATGCTGTCAAAGCTTAGCGAGCCTAAAGCTATCTGCTTTGAGAAGGTTGCAAAGTTGTCAGCATGTTTTAGATTGCATTTCACAATAGTCTGCTAAAGTAGTATGTTCCATCCTGTATGCAAATTGAACTTTGTCAAATTGTCTTACCACAAGATATCTATATTTGATACTATATTTCTTTCTCACAGATTCTGCCTGGCTTGTTCATTGGCAACTTTAAAGGTAAGATTAGTTTTATTATTATCTCTAGAATTACTTAGCAGGGGTCTTAAGGTGTTGTTTTGCAGGCACTCAGAATTCTCTGGCATCTCTGTAGCTTTTTGACCCCATCTTGCTTCATGTCTGGATTCACCTGGTAGCACTTAAAGAAGACCTCATTTGCTCTCTCGTCTGTGTGCTGTGCTGCAAGTACTTTGAGAGAAGTAAAATGAATACCATCTCCTTGGAGCATGCTTCAGCTGGAATTCCTCAGCATTGGCCTGCCTTAAACAATTCCTGTGCTTGGCAAGCAAGCCTGTGGGCTAGGCAGATTCTTTGTAAGGCTTATTGCAAGTCCTCCTTACAAGTAAAGGCTTACTATGCCTCCCGCTCATTGCTTTTATTATTTTGGTTATTTATAACAACTGCTAAAGAGTTCTGTTGTCACCGCTTGTGAGACTGATATGTCTGCTGGTTGCAGCCTGACCACTGATACTCACACTGTTGCAGATGTAAGTTTCTATGGATTTTTTTTCCTTCATGCGTGAGGTTTATTTTTTGTGTACAGAAAAACAGACACATTTAGAAATCACAGGAAACCTTATTCAGACATCCAAATAAATGGCCTGTTCTCAAAGCGCTCTGTTAGCAGCAGTTCTGACTGACTCTTCTTACTCAGAAGTAAACTAGTTGTGTACGTACAGTTGTTTTGATAGATGTAGACCCCATATTTCCTATGCTTGGGTAAAACAGCAAAGCAGGGCTCACACAGGCTCCTGTGATAAATATCCTGTCCTTCCTGGGCTGTCTGATACCACACCCAGTCTGTTAAAGCTGGCGACATCTACACTGGATTTAGATCTTCTTTCTGCCTCATGCCCACTCTTACTTCCATGCCTTCCCATCCCAAAACCTGTGAGTTCAGTGGTTTTTGCCTGATTTATCTGCTTCTGGATGTGCTGACCCATATACTGTGTATCCAGTGCTTGCTGCCCCTTGGGATGTGGAGCTGATCACTTTGGAAGGCAGCCTGGTGGTACAAGTGAGGTGAAAAGCTGCCTTTTGCCACACCATAAACACGAGTACAATGGCTACTGTGTGAGGGAGTTAATCATGCCATGGTAAGGAAAATGAGAGGATAGAGGTGATTTTATGCTGATAACGAAAAGAGAAAAAAGAAGAATACAGGAAAAAGAGAAAATAAGGCCAAGAGGGTAGTTTTGAAAGCCCTTTGGATGGACCACTGCATGGTCTGATGACAAAATTAAAACTTGGTCACAGCCATGTTGCTTCCTCTTTTTGTTTTCTCCTCCCTTCCTGAAGTAATTCAGGTGGGGGTGGAATTGGGAGGATGTTGGATGTTGGAGTCCTTTAGGTTTCAGGTAGTCTGGCAAGGTGGGCAGGATGGGCGCTGGTCACGTGGCTCCCAATGTGTTCCTGTCACCATGGCTATCCCACTGGTAAGCCCTTGCCCAGGAGAGTGAAACTCAGTGGGAGCATCTGTTTGCTGGGGCAGTTCTGTTTTCAGAGCAGGGGAGTTGGCCAGGGTGGTGAAGTGAGTCAGCATCTCTGCCCACGCCAGGCCTGCGGCCCTCTTGCTCCCCGTGTACCTTGGGAGCGGCCCTGGAATGGCAGGGCAGGTCACGCCCACGCAGGGAGCAGCAGAGTGCAGGTGGAGGTGCTGTGGGTGGGAAGTGTTCCTGGGAACGTCGCTGAAGAACAAGCAGAGGGTGTAATGCTTCTGCTTCCCTCCGTAAAAGAGAGGAAAGACGCGTTGACTTTAACCCTGGTGTTTGTGTTACAGAGTCTGTTTTTTAACACAAACAAAATGTCCGTTTATTTACTGCTGTGACCTTTGCTCATATTGCATTTAATCATTACGTTCTACCCTCACAAGTACCTGTTGTAATCTCAGATAAGCTACCATACCTGGAGAGGAAAAGATAGGTGTTGCAGTACTTCACTAACACAAGAGCGAGCTTTTACAATTCTTACCCTTTTCTACATCCCTTGTCCCTCAACATCCCCCTGCCTCACTGCTTAGGAGCAGTTGGAGTAAGCTCTTTGTGCAGTGAAGTCATCCCATTTAGGAACAGGTTGTTGGTTAATTAGCAGTGTATTTTTCTGGAGGAGTTTGATCCCGATGTTCTTGGGGTATGTTCTGATTTGTGAGACTTTTTTAAAAAAGTGACTAGTGAGCGTTGAGACTGCCACAAAGGGGATCATTGAGTGAGAAACAGCAGCCTGTGCATTTGGGGTTGGTCAGAGTACCCTGATTTGGGCAGCTAAATGACTAGCTAGAGACAGGGATTTACAAAATTATTTCCTGTAATGCATTTTTGACCAGTCTCCCCATTCTTCAGATTAAGACTGAGAGCTTGAAATTGAATAAAGTTGCATCTTGTCAGTAAGAAGAGGAAACACTGAATCCCTGGTGTTGTGCATCTTGTCCAGACACAGGGCTCAGAATTCGAGGCACTGAGTCCCTGAGCTGGGGTGGAGAGGAGGGAGCTTCTCCTGAAGTTGAGTCAGGGGAATGTCTGTAAATCGCTCTGATATGCCCTCTGGAGGATAGTCTTTTCCCAGTGGCTCCTCAGGGAGCCTGGGCATGCACAGTTTCCAGTGCTAAATCAAAGTACCATCCTACTCACACTCCTGTCTCGCTGCTGCATGGGGACCTCTGGGAACACTGGCAGGCTGGGAAAAAGCACAGGTCTTCCAGATGGATGCCTTTCTGCTGAGTGAAAGTAGGATGTTTGAGATGCTAAACACTAATTCTGGAGGGCTGTTGTCTGGAGAAGGCAATTGATTGGAAAATTATTATTCACCATTCAGCTATATTTCTGCTTTTAGGCCTAGTAAACTTAAATATAGTCTATGACAGAGCAGTGCAAATTCTGCATTAGACTGGGAGATAAACTGAGGCCCAGACACAGCTTGTGAAATGAACCTGTGGCAGAAATGGGAGCTGAGCTTGCTGCTTCTGTTTCGTTTGGTGCTGCACAAACCTCTAAGCACATAGACTTGAGAGGGGCTTTAATAATCACCTTAAGGGTCTTTAGGGTAGAAAGTGATATGTAGTGCTGATTATGGAAAGCATTGAAGTATCTCCTGAAATCTCCCTAAGTCCACAGAGCTTGAGTATGTCTCTGAAAAACCCTCCTGAATGAGCACAGATCTTGGCATGTGTTCAAGTGCTTTTTGTCTTACAGGCTCTATAAGCATGATTCAGCTCATCAGTAGCACATGAAAAGTGTGGTATACTCCTGAGAGTTTATATTTGAGGTTGCACAGCTAGAGGGCAGAAAAATTCAAGAAGAAGCATAAATGTCCACTTAAAATACAAGACTGAATCTGGTTGGAAAGCCCAGAAGGAAACATCACTTGGAATTTTTCTGTGAAAGTGAAGGAGTAGTTATTTCTTTGCAAATGGGGGAGTAGGGGGCTAAGAGAAAAATGAGGGAAAAGAAAGAGGAAGTTAACTCTTCTTTCTGCCTCTGGTTTTGGAGAAAATTTGTTTTGTTTTGTTTATACCTTACAGATGAAATACAGTCCTCTCAAAAGACAAAGAATTTATTGTGGGACTGCATGTCCACTTGTCTTCTGCACTGGAAACCTGATGGCCCTTGAAAGTCACCTGTGCTCACAACAAAAATGGTTGCTTTGTTCCTTAAGGGATTGACAATACAGCCTGGTTCTCTGCACAAGTGGAAAACAAAATCTGTTTCTTCTGATGAGAGATTCTTAATGGATGCTCAGTTTGCTTCCAAACCGAGAGGTGTGGCAGTAGCAGAAACAAGAGACTCAAAGAGTGTTTCCACCTTGAATATTAAAGAGCTTGTATTCTTCCTTGTTTGTAATCATTCAAGGTTTTTTCCATGGAATATTTGGGGGCTTTTTAATTTGAAGGGGAAAGCCACAATATGAGGTTTAATTTCCCCAAAGAGTCCAGTGTTGCTGTGGATGGTCTGGAGAGTCTTGGGGAAGTTTCTGCCCTTCCCTTTACTGAGTGTATAACAAGGCAATGCCCACCAAGTAGTTCTGCTGTGTTTCTAAAGTCAGTTAATTCCTGTTCTCATCTGCTCAGTATTTTTTTTTAAGTTCCATTTCCTAAGGCTTTATATCAGGTACTGAAAACAGGAGAGGATGGAGATGTCATTTCCTTTTTCAGCTTCACCTTTTGAAGGAAGACTATTGGTACTCCATTAAACAGAGTACTGCCCTATTTTCCCTATCTTTCTTGTTCCCTAAAAAGGTCCTTCTGAGAGATGGGACAAAATATATTTTATAACAAAGTGTGAAATGGAGATAGGAGAGGTGGAGTTCTTTTCATGTACACAGTTTATGTGTGTGTGTCTGTAACTGCACATAACTGGATTCAGAAACAAAGCTCTTCTGATGGGAGACCATTTTCAGTAATAGCTCTTAGTGTTCTGAACCACTGCAGAGGATGTTCTTCTTTAGGTGGCTGTGTCTCTATCTAGCTCTCTCCAAAGTAGAAGAGAAAGTAGACAAAAATTTGCTTTATATAATAAAACAAAAAGATATGATGATGATGAAATTGTCTCTATACAATCTGCAGATTAAGACTTAATACTGTTGTACATGCTGGGCTGACTTGCCTTCTCTGAGAGGAAGTCCTTATCCCTCACTTTGTATTTCTGTGAAGGCACTAAAATACTGAAGTAAGAGAGAATGGTTGTAGGTACATTTGAGACTTCACCACTGTAGTATTGGAGTTGTTCAGTCATTGATGTGCCTTAACTGCAATGGTTGGAGCTGTGTCTCTTTTTCTGATGGGGGATGGAAGCACACTGCACTAGGTGGTTTGCTCCCCAGCCACACAGTAAGGCTTCCCAGAGCTGCAAGGAGACAAATTCTGAGGTTCCAGTCCCGTTTTGATGACTTTGGCATTGCTTTTGTATATAAGTGTTTGCAGTCCTCTGCATGAGTAGAGGTTAAGCTTGGAATCATAGTATGAAACTGAGGGGAAAAAAGGCTAAATGTGGGAGGGAGAGAGGAAGATTTCCCCAGTGTGAATTGTGTCATTTTGTGTGAAGAGAGGGTTTCCCGAAGGCTTTACTCAAAAGTCCACATCTGCATTAGCTGAGAAGCATTTTGCTGTATGAAACAAAATGTTAGGTAACCTATTGTTGAAGAATAATACCACATTTGAGGCACCTTTAGAGGATGCACAGGAGGGGCTCTATAGGTAGGTTTAATCTTAATATTTGAAAATGGGGTGTTTCACACTGTGATTTCAAAGTGTGAGCTTGGATGTGCTTGTACAGCATTGTGCTGCAGCAAAGAAGTTAGAATTGCTGTGGTGGTGGTGGTTCTTTTGGTTTTTGGTGGTTCTTTACATAACCTCTAAATTTTTATTTGTTATTTATGGTATGAGACTGAATGACAGGATATCTTATTTGTACTGCTGTTTAAATAGCCTTATCTGTAGTATCTGTAGAGACTTAAGGCAGGTGCTGGGGAACCAGGGGAATTTCCCCTTTGTAAATTGTTTGAAGTTTAGATCCAGATAGTAGCTGGGAAGCTTTTTCTGCTCTGCTTTAGTGAATTGAATAGTTATTTCCCAGATATATTAAGGACCTGCTGGCTTCTCGGTGACATAGGTCTGGGATGGCAATTTCCAGCTTGTTTATAGGAATATCTGAAATCTCAGTGTACAGTTTTGATTTGCTGAAATTCCTTTAGCCTGAGTCTCTGTTAACTGAATAACTGAGGTATTTTAGTATTTTTGAGTTGTACTATGCCCATTAGGCCTTTCAAGCTGGTCCAAAGCAGTCAGCATTTAATTTGGTTCATATCTTCTTTTAAAGCAGTTTGCCTTGTGTGGAAAGACATTTCTTACTGTGTAAGTCATACTGATAATTAGAGATTGGGGTCTCATTGTGCTAGGTGTACCTTAACCATGAGTTCCAGCCAGCAGGCTCTGAAGTCTGCCCTTAGTCTTTGTAAGAGAGAAAACAGTGATTTTTAGGGGCACTTAGGCTGGTTTCTGGGCTTCCAAATCCTTGCCTGCTTAGGCATTCCCTAAAGAATTGAGACTGTCCTACAAACTGTTAAAAAAATCTGAAGGTCAGGTGGATTAGAGGACATCGCCTGGCAAGCATTAGCATTTATTCTTTGAAATGTTTTCTCTGACATTTTTAGGAAATTTTATTTGTTCTGTGAAGCTAGGCTTTAATTATGTTTCAGACAGAATTTGTGTTAATTCTCTCCTGAAGGATTAGGCATCTGTGTTGATCATGCAGGCTTGAGCAGTAGTGAGTAAAATCCTTGCAGTTTTGACTCTTTTCTTCATTTTATTAGCTTTAGAGAAGCTTTCATAATTGGATTAGGTTTAAATTTCATTGCTTGTTACTGTGCTCACTTGGATCTTGTCTATGGGGCAGTATAATTAAATGTCCAGCTCTTCTTTGTGATGTAGAAAAGGCATTGAAACTTTATAGTAGGTAGATAAGATGACCCAAGAGATGCTAATTGAACTTTTGCAAGTACATAAAGAATGTACAGGTGATGCTATTATTTTTGTACCTAGAGAGAGCCGGTTCGAAACCTTTGTGGTCAGTGCTCTCTTTTTGTGTGCAACCAGGCTAATGTGAAAAGATTGTATGGGCAGGTTTTGAAGGCAGGTGTTCCCATCACAAAACCACTGCTGTACTTATCATGGTGTGCTGTGCCATTCGCAAGCATAAAGGTCAAAAGTAAATGGGCACAAGCTAACTTTTACCTGTATTGATGGTTATTTCAGGTCCTTTTCTGACATGCTGATAGTTTAGTATGGGGAAAGTTGCTCACTGATGACAGATCATCTATTTTACCCTTTTTTCGCATAGAATCAAGCCTATGGTGTTGCATTATCTAGCATCAAATTTTCAGTCACCTCAGTTTTCTTTCCAGTTTTGAATGTCTGAAACCCCTTGGTTACAGGTCTAGGAACCACCTTTTCACAACTGCACTTCCTTGCTGTAGTTTTGCTTTTTCATACATTTGATATCTTTATCACCTGTCTCTCTTTAGACTTAAAATTATCATTTGTATTGGCTAAATGCACATTTTTCTCTACTGGTTCCCAGAAAGTAAGAATCTTGTTATCATCTTGGCTTGTCTGTAGAGACCTCAATTCAAGTGATATGGTTGGCTTCCCTTCTCAGACCTGGATATAACAGAGTCTGTTTCCCAAGTGAAAATGTATTCCCTGAAGGGGGATTTGTGGGTAGAGAGGAGGTCAGATATTTCTTGTACAGCTCTGAGTGTGTGTTCAGATGGCCATCACCTGCACACAGGCATGCACAGACTTACATTTCAGATGCAAAATACATGAAACTTCTGACTTGAGAACACATTCCTGAGTCACTTAAGCTTGGTCTTTATATAGTATATAATTTGTTTTGGAGTTAGAAGTGTGTCTTCCCGTTACCCACTCTGATGATGGTGTTGTAGAACAGCTGCATTTGAGGTTTTGCCTGACTTTATGCAGCTTCAAACAGAAATGTATCAAAAATAAGTAACACTTCAACATGCACAATGGAAATGCTATTTCAAGAGATTAAAAAAAATTATCTTCCTTTTTTTCCCTCTATCACAGATGCCCGAGATGTAGAGCAATTGAGTAAGAATAACATTACGCACATTCTTTCAATCCATGACAGTGCCCGCCCTATGCTAGAGGTAAGAGTTGTGGGGGACTCCACAGTAAATCCTTCCTTTGCAGTTGACTGTCACAGTCATGTTTGGTTTAATTTTTTGTTCTGTGAAATTGGTGTTTTGAGACTGATTTTCTTGAAAGCTGTAGTTTTGAGATCCAGCCACAGGTTTTGTTGTTGCTGCTGTTATAACAACAAGGAATTTAACTGACAAAGGGAGAGAACAACACTGTCAATCTGTATAACACAATAATGGGATTTTGTTATTAATTTAATAGTAAAGGTAAGTTTCCTTCTGTGTGGGATTTAAGCATCGCATGAACAACATTCCTTCCCTTGTACTAACCCTTCTTTGTACTTGGGCCCCTTCCTTGAATCTTTATGGCAGATGGGTTTGCAGTCCTTTTCTATGTGAAGTTGCCTTATTTAGGCCTGGACTGTGGGAGGAATCAGTGATCCTCACATAATAGATCTAAAATAGCAGGGCATCTATAGTCTCCAAAACTTTACATAAAGTATTATTCCCATTTTACTGAAGGGAAACTCATCTGAAGACCTGTATTTGCTGTGTTATTTTGAGCAGGGAAGGAGCTGGGAACAGGGTACAGGTCTCCTTTGTTGGAATGCTATGATTTCTTCTTTACACCAGCTTACCTTGGAGGGGAGTCTGTCTGGGCTTTGCTACATCTTAAAATTCTGCTATTTGATTTATGTCAGGAACTATTATCCTCTAAAATTTGTTCATTCCTTCCCTGCATTCCATTTCTCATGAAATGTGGCAAAATCATGGGTAAGGCAGCTGTTGGTGTTAGCCCTCATATGCCTCTGGGAATCTCTGCTTTTCTTTTTCTTCATGCAAAATGTCTCCAGTGATTTCAGTCCTTAAACTACAGAATTTCCACTTCTCCCAGGCAAGTCAATAGGTAAGCCAAACAAGAGGTGTCCCCAGTAGTCACAATCAACCCCAATAATGGTAATGGTGAACTCAGGGTTGACCTTGAAGTTATAAGTGTGCTGAAGCAGATTTATAAATATGTTTCATAAAATAAAATGTGCTTTAGCTGTTGACTTTGTTACACTGTCCATTTGACTTGTGTTGTGCCTGATGCTTGTTAACTCTGAAACAGACTGAATGTCAAGAGTGCTCTTAGTTGAAGAGATAAACATTTGTGCTGAGTGAAGGAGATGCCATGTTGCCTCTAGGGTGCTGGTCTTTAAAATGAATGGAATTTTGTTTTGCTTTATCATGATTAGAAAACTAGGAAGACTGATTATGGTACAGATGAGCTGCAGCCTCAGGCCAGTGCTTCTGGTGGTGGTGGTAGAGGTAGTTTTCGCAGCCCACACACCACCTCCTTGCTTGTGGTGGTGCATCTGTTTGTGAGGCTGCATGGTAAATAGAACTGGGAGCTTTTGTGGTTTAAATATAACCAGGTCACCATTTCTTCCTCTAGTTTCCACCACAAAAGACATGAAGGATTATGTTTACCCAGATCTCTTCCCAATCTGGTTCACAGCAGTGTCTCAAAAGTAACAGTCGCACAGGAATAAACACGTGAACAACATGACTGATTGAGGATGGACTTGCCTTAATCAGCCCTGCTTCCAACTGGACCTTTGGTTTTCTCTGCATACAGTATAGTTCGTTTAAAACTTCTCCCCAGTTCCTGAAGTAGTGTAAGGATTTCAAATTCCATTTGTTTGGGAGCTGAACTAATTTTGATTGCTTTATCAGTCATGGTCTTACTGCGCTGATTGTTTGTGACTGAATGCTTCTGTTTAGGAACAAGAGCCTAGAAAACTTCTGTTAGGTTTGGTTACTTCCTTTGTTATTTATATCCGTGCCAGGTTGCAGGTGGGTTTGTTTACAGTTTGTATGTCCCCACTGTGCTTGGGAATTGTTCTCATATCCACATCATATCCATATCAAATAGGAATATTTTCCCTATGTGTATCCCTCATCACCTTTCTCCCCAAATTTCACTCATGGAAAGTGATTACTTTGGTGTTCAGAAATCATCTGATGTTATTCAGACTTCTAAACAAGCAATTGCAGTGATAATGGAATGTCTTTTCCATGAGATTCCCTGTTTCATCTGTATGCATTTATGTGAATGCTGATCGCCTGTAAAAATCTGCCTTTGCTTCTGCAGTTGTTGCCTTTGTCTTTAACTAACAATATATTATCTCCAGTATTCCCTAGTCCTGTAGGAGATGTAGGAACCTGTAGGAAATGCTACAAATAATTCATTAGACAAAGCTTTCTGTGTATGTTAAGGAAGGTAAGTGTTTTTAGACATTGAAAAGCCAGGAATGTTTCAGTAGCATGTTATCAAAGAGAATTTGGTCTTTTCTGCCTGTCTGTGGAACAAAGAATATGGATGCATACTTTAGCTCTCAGAAGTCAAAAATTACCCACATCTTGCTTGTCAGATGTTGAAATTTCACCACTGTTTTGATGCAATAATACCTGTGAATAGAGCACTTAAAGTGGTGTATCAGAAGTACTGATTCTATACCCAGAGAGGCTGGTGGGTAGAGAATGAAAATGCTCAATCTGTCTTTGTCATTCAAAGTCAAGAATGCAATACTGAAGAAATGGAAGCAAACATCAGTCTATGTTGTGACTGTCAAGTTGGTGGCACCAACTTGCTACAGATTCTGAAACTGTTTTCTACTGTAGTAACTCAAGGCATTGCCCCTCTCTGTGGTGTTACAGACTGTTTTGACCTGGTTGTTTGAAATGCTCACAGTACCTTTTAAAAAGAATGCTTTCCAGTGTGACTTAATACTGCAGGTTTTGGGTATAGGCTGCTTCAGTTCCTCATAAGCAGTAAGCTATTAGAATATGATTAAAGAGTTTCACAACAAAGTATTATATTGGTTTAGGTTACATGTGCCTACTGAGATATACTTTATAAAAAAAGTTTTCTTATAGAAATTTGGTTTTGGACATTATCTCAGTCGTCATTTACAAACTCTTATGGATGCCCGATTCATGGGTGGCTCATAATCAAAGTTTGGCCTTAGGAAGTTAAGAGTATTTTCAAGCTGGAATAACAGGAAAAAACAGGTATAAAATTAGTTGGATTCTAAGACTTCTTACACCTTTAGACAAGGCTAGCTTGCATTAAGTGCAAGACACAGAGTTGTTTGTAAGACTTGAAGTGATGTACGCTGGAAGAAATTTGCCAAAATCTGGCCTGAACTATCTTGCCATATTGCCCTTTAGTTCTTTTCGTATAAACTGTTTCAAAGGAATTTTTCCTCTAATAAAACCAATTTTGAAATATATTTAGAGAGCATTCTAAGGCTATTGTTTCAATGAAGGGCACCCCTATTATACAGAATCTAAACCACTTTGGTGAGAATTTTGTAGTTTAAAGATGCATGTTTATAGCTCCTGTGATACAGATATCTATCTCATGGAAAACCATGAGCAGGTAGCATGTCCAAGAGAAAGGTGCGCATACCATATGGAACCAGGTTTGTTATTTCAAATGTAATGAGTGAGAGCAGTGTCCAACAGCACCATGTGTGCTCCCACAGATGCACAGAGGCAGTAGCCTTGGTGAATCAAGTTGGCTCCTCCAGAGCACTTTGGATGGCTGCCCATGGGACGCTCACAGATGTTTTATAAATCCACATAAGAGCCATGAACAGAGGAGAATAATTAGGTTTCTTGCCACCTGCTTTTTCTATTCTATTTCTCAGTTAGTTTAGGTTTTAAAATTTCTATTCAGAATATGAGACACTGAAAGGTAGATGGGGAAACATGTCTCCAAGTGTGCTTTAGATAACAGCGTGTCTGGCAGTGACCTGTAGGATCCATCCAGCAGGTTGTCTTGTGCCTGGACTTCTGTAAGGCCTTTGACATGGTACCCCAGAGCATCCTTCTCTAAATTGGAGAGATGAATGTGATGGCTGGACTGCCTGGTGGATGAGGAATTGGTTTTATGGTCACATCCAGAGGGTCAATAGCTCAATGTCCAGCTGGAAACCAGTCCTGAGTGGTGCTCCTCAGGGGTCTGTATTGGAACCACTGCTATTTAATATCTTCATCAGTGACATAGACAGAG
Source organism: Peucedramus taeniatus (assembly GCA_013400575.1). Taxonomy (NCBI): domain Eukaryota; kingdom Metazoa; phylum Chordata; class Aves; order Passeriformes; family Fringillidae; genus Peucedramus; species Peucedramus taeniatus. Next base: position 65,516 of record WBNO01029877.1, read on the forward strand.
GGATCGAGTGCACCCTCAGCGCATTTGCAGATAACAAAAAATTTTGTTCCAGTTGCTCAAAGTAAAGTATGTAAATGTAAATCTTATTAATCTTAACAGAAGGATATGGCTGCAGGTCCATTGAGGTGTTTGTCTCTGGATTTTCCAGGTGTTTAACCCTGTTCTGGGGGTGGTTATATGGAGATGAATATGGGCCCAAATTAAATAGACTGTTGATGTGGATTGTGCAGCAGCTTGAAAACAGCTGCATGTCATTCTGGAAAGTGTAGGCTGTGATGGACAGTCATATCCAAGCAGCTGAACTTACAAGCATCCTTGTTTATTCATCCTCATTCCTCCCCACAACCACAGGTTTAAATGCTGGTAGAAGGAAGGATGCTTCCTATGCTGCATTGGGTGGTGGTTGCTGTTTGCAATGCAGGAAGGAGGACAGCATGAGTCCTGGGAGAGGGAGGAGTATTGAGGTTCTTGTCAAACAGGTGCTCAGACCCTGTCCCAGAGAGGTGTCATCCCCAAAGAGAGGCAGGGATGGATAGGCATTCTGTGGATCCCCATGTGGAAAGTCCATATCAGGACTGCTTGTCATTGTGGCTGGCAAATGACGTGTCTCAAATTCAGACTGGAAGTAAGCAAGACTTTGACCATGAGGGTTAGTAATTGCTGGAATATATTTCCAGAGGTAAAGATGGGTTTTCTCATATGCTCCATTTTTGTGTTAAAGTTGATTCAGGTAAGGCTGGGTTATAGCGGTCTTTAAGCTTTGCATTTTAGAGCCAGAGCATTTCACAGTCCTCGGTCTGTCTGAGACACTTTGAGGTGCCAGTTGTGGTGACTGTTGTGAGCATTGCAGACACCTGTCCATCAGTCAGGAAATGGACTGAAACCAGCAGCTTCTTTCTCACAGTCCACCACACATTTGTCAGTTACCAGTAATTTTGCTGCTGTTCTTGACCTGCGCTGAAGGTTTGATCTAGTAAATGTATGAATCCCATTACCAGTCGCCTGTGATTGTGGAGTCCTTTGGCATTAATTTGTTTATAGCATTATCATTGTCAGATTGACTCCTGCTGTGTCACAGGAAGCTTTGTATGCTGCACTTATCTGGTAGACATCATAATGATCACAGTAATGTAGATTTGAAATCAACAAGAGTTCATGTGGGCATGCCTGTACTGTCCCCTGCCACAGAAGCTCTCTGTTGCACACTCAGTTAATCAGGAACTGCATTAAGATTAGCTTTTTGCATGTGTGCTGCCTCTGTATGCATGTCAATTTTCTTTATTTGTTTTCTGTGGCTACACAATATTTGTTTGGTTTTTATTTTCAGTATGTTGATTTTCCCCCCTCATTCTGCAGAGTGAACCAGAGCATCCTAAGAGGACAGTTATCTGTTTTTCCTTTGTATTCTGATGCCATTAACAATATCGTCTTAATCTGCTATGTGCTATCTCCAGAGCAGTGGTTTTCCCCTCTTTTTTCCTGAATTTGACTACCTAAATCAGTGTTGATATGGTAGGTGGGTGGAGGGATGGGGAAGGCAGAGAAAAGCTGGTTGCTGACTGAACTACTGTGTGTGGTTTTGAGCACCACAATATAAAAAAGACATTGAGCTATTAGAGAGTGTCCAAAGAAGGGCCGTGAGGATGGTGAAGGGCCTTGAGGGAAAGCCTTATGAGGAATAGCTGAGGTCACTTGTTCTGCTCAGCCTGGAGAAGAGGAGACTCAGGGGAGACCTCATTGTGGTCTTCAGCATCCTCACGAGGGGAAGTGGAGGTGCACATGTTGATCTCTACACTCTCATGACCAGGACTTAAGGAAACAGCATGAATCTGAGTCAGGATAGGTTTAGGTTGGTTATCAGGAAGAAGATTTTCACCCAGAGGGTGGTTGGGCATTGGAACAGGCTCCCCAGGGAAGTGGGCACAGCACCAAACCTGTCAGAGTTCAAGAAGCGTTTGGACAACACTCTTTGGGAACAGAGTGTAACTCTTGGAGTGTCCTGTGCAGGGCTGGGAGTTGAACTGAATGATCCTGATTGGTCCTTTCCAATTTGGCACAATCTATGATTCCATAATCTCTTTTGTCCAGTCTATCATCTTATGCAGCCAGCACAACTTAAATGAACTGTGTCTTTGAAAATAAAGAACTTCTCAGACAGGTTGTCTTACAAAGAATTTTAGATACTTTTTTCCTTTCAAATTCTAAAATTTTTATCCAAGTAGAAATAGGGTTTCAAAGACTTAGTCTGAAAGGGAACTGAAAGGGAACAAGAGAGTTAAAAAGCTCAGTGATGATCTTTTAGAAAAATCTTTCATACTCCCTGAGTAAACAGTCAAATGCATAAATAGAATACAGGTAATGAAAAATGCTGTAACTGGAGCAGAACCAGTAAGTGTGAGGAATAGAAGTTGTGGAAAAATAAGGATGCTGTGGAGAAGATTTATAACTTCTCTGCACCAGATTAATCACTGCTGAACGCTGTGATATACCTGTTTTATAAGGTATTAAGGATGAGAAGCTTGCAGCTGGGGAAATCACAAGAGGAAGTGCTGAATCAAGATTATGAATTAAAAATAAAGTGTACAACTGGCTGCTAAATTCAGACCTTTGGAAGAAAGTGAAGAGCTAAATGACTGAACACCTATCAAAAACTGAGAAATGTTTATAAGATCAATTGGTCATGGCCTGAAGACCTGGTGTAAATAATGGATTCATACCAGCTTGCATTAAGATACGGAATCTTGCTTCATATTTTTCAAGTTTTGCTGTATGTTGTAAGTCTTAATGCAGTTTTAGATGAGCTTGATAATCTTGCATGTTTACCCATGATCTTTAGACTATACATGTCTGATTTTTTTGAGAAAGCAAAGTCAGCTATTTTACAAGAACTGAACTGGCATCTGTGGCGCAATGCAAGTAATCTGGTTAGCACAGTTTCTGGATTGCATTTTTGCAGCTATTTAGGTTCTGACTATAGAAACCTATAATATCTGCTGTTAGCACTTAATGTGATAACTTTGGCCTTATCTCCTGTAAGTTTTCTAATTCTTTCCTTCTATTTCAAGTTTGGGGAAACTTCTTTCTCTCATGGCTGCACTTTCTGGATTGACTTAATATTTCTGTGTGTGTGTATAACAGGAATTACCCTTAAAAAAAAAGAAAAAAATTCCTCTGTTATGCCCCCAATTTCCCCAGCTGAAGTGCTGAAGGCTGCTTTAGTGATTTGTTTTGTAGCTGTAGATTCAGAGAATGGCTTGGGTTGGAAGGGAATTTAGAGACCATCTCATTCCAACCCTGTGCTGTGGACAGGGATACCTTCCACTACACCAGGTTGCTCAGAGCTCCATGCAGCCTGGCTATGAACACTTCCAGGGATGGGGCATCCACAGCTTGTCTGGGCAACCTATTCCAGTGTCTCACCCTCACAGTAAAGAATTTCTTCCTAACATCTAATCTAAACCTACTGTCTTTCAGTTTGAAATAATTTTCCCTTGTCCTAGCACTACATGCCCTTGTAAAAAGTCCCTCTGCATTTTTCTTATAGGCTCCCTTTGTGGAATGGAAGGCCGCAATTAGGATACCCCAAAGCTTTCTCTTTACCAGACTGAACTATCCCTTAGCCTTTTCTTCTAAGAGAGGTGCTCCATCCCTTTAAACATCTTAGTAGCCCTCCTCTGGACTCTTTCCAGCAGGTCCATGTCCTTCTTGTGTTGGGGCCCCAGATCTGGATGCAGCACTCCAGGTGCCAGCAGAGCAAAGGGGTAGAATCCCCTCCCTTACCCTGCTGGCCACGCTGCTTTGGATGCAGCTCAGGATGCTGATGGCTTTCTGTGAGTGGCTGGGCCATGTCAAGCTTCTCATCCACCAGCACCCCCAAGTCCTTCTAGGCAGGGCTGCCCTTCATCTATTCATCCTTCACTCTCTGTGGACTACCTCACACAGACAGTAGTCCAGAATGCATTTGTCTGGACTCAAAGGCATATCACTCCTTGACATGAACTAGCTAAAAAGGGAAATACTGGGAAACCAATCAGCTGTATTTTTTTTTAAACAAAACACAAAACATCAACATATGTTTATTCTGGAGAGATGCTACTCAGGAAGCGAAAACAGCCAATCTGTTAAAAGTGTATTGCAATACTGGATAGCATGCAGAAGTCTTGAACTGTAAAAGGCATTTCATATATGAAAATTACATCTTGATGACATGACCAGTGTAGGCCCTGCTGGGTATCACTGGGCAACATGTCCTCTGTGCAGGCTCTGTTGTCATTGAGATCCAACCCAAACACTTATGGGAACTGTTAAAGAGGGAGATACTAAGACAGCCTTCAAAATCAGAGGTGCTAATATCATATAGCAAGATCATGGCTGTTATATAAAGACTAGCTCTACAAATTAATAGTTTAGTTAAGTTGGACTGTTGCATTTCTATCCGTAGCACTAAACTCATATATCACCAGTGTTGGAAGCTGTCGGTTTTCAGCCATTATGCTAACTTCAAGAGAAAGTGTACAAGCACTTCTTCTAACAAAAAACCTTAACTTTCTTCTGTGATGTTTCAATGTCTTTTCATGGTAAGGTTTCCCCTCATGAGATTTTTCCGAAGACCGTACTGAGCAAAACAGCTACCACTTTTCTTTCATGTGTAGCGGCACCAGATGATTGTAGTTTGAAGTAATGCCCTGTCTGGCATTGATTCTGCTTGTGAAGTTGGGAGCTCTGACTAATTTTTCAAATATTACCCCAGTAGTCCACTAAGAAGCCACCAACAGACTTCCACAAAGTAGCTTTTAAAGTGTGTCAGGCTGTGCCTTCATGATGGGGTACCCCTGGCAGAGGCTGCTGTGGTGATGCACTAAATTAGTTCATAATTTGACTTGCTCATCAGATGTGAGCTGTCGAGGGAAGCTCGTCCCTGTCATGGTGTCAGGGAGGAGAGGATGAGGACTGCTTGGAGCTTTCAATGGTGAGCTGTTTGCCTGAGTATGTTGAGACCAGTAGACATCTGGTGTTTCTGATTGCTTGGTTATGGTGTTAACCAGAACAGGACAAGTGCTCTGTCCTGCCTCTGCAGAGGACATGATATGGAACGTGTTAACCCATGCTTCTAATCACAGAATCATAGAATGGTTTGGGTTGAAAGGGACCAACCCCCCTTCCATGGATGGGCAGGAACACTTTCCACTAGACCATCCAATCTAGCCTTAAACATTTCCAGGGATGGTGAATCCACAACTTTTCTGGGTAACCTGTTCTAGTGTCTCACCACCCTTGCATTAAAGAATTTATTTCTGGTATCTAACCTAAACTTGCTCACTCTCAGACTGAACCCATTGCCCTTTGTTCTGTCACTATGTGCCCTTGTAAAAAGTAATGTGAGCTTATTCCAGAGGTGGAGTGATCATGTTCCAGCATTCCCTTAAAGAAAAAGGCAGTTGTGATATATTGTTTTATTTTAGTACTCAGGGACCCCTTGAGGGTTCAGGGATAAGTGTGATTGGTAGTGCTCAGGTATGCCCTGACATGCCTGGGAGCTTGAATAAGTCATGTAATCAAGGCAGACTAATAAAGTCCTTCCTCTCAGCTGAAGTCCTGTTTATTTCCTTCAGAACACACTCTTGGTGTGTCCTGAAGGAGATAAGCCACAATTTAATACAAACTCATTAGTATTTTCCCCCACTCTGCATTCTTTCGTATGAGACAGGTTAGAACTAGAATTCAGGGTTAGAATTAGCAGTAATAACCACAGCTCTGTGCAATTAAAATAAGATCCTTAATTTTTCAACATTTGCCTCTTTTAATTTTAGAGAGGAGAGATGAGGAAGGAGGGTTTTAACAGGACACTTTCTATTTGTGATTGGCACATTCCTTAAGGAATGATTGGCACAGCCTTAAGGAGCATTTCAGAAGTGTCACTGAGACTACTTCCTAAGAAAACTATGAACCAGCATTGTAAAAAACTCTGACATTGTATTATTCCTGATAGCAAGAATGAAATGTATGAATTCTGTTGCAGGAGCATCCCATTTGGTGCTGTTCATATTGTTCATGTAATTGCAATTTTGTTTATAATATTTTTCAAAGCAAAACCTGAGTGTGTTGTTCACTAAAGTCAATTAGTGGTTATCCTTGGCTGAAAGACAAATGCATTTTCTATGAGTCATTAATAAAATCAGCACTATTGGTGATTGCTACAGAAAGTAACTGAAAGGACAAACAAACGGTTGAACAGTTTTCAGTTTAGCAGGTTCAATTCGGTGCATTACTGGACTAAACCCTTTATGAACTCTCATTGGTTTGGCTTAAAGAAGCTTTGTGCTGGCTGTTTCCCACTTTAGCTTTTTTGCTGAAATGCCCCTAAGCAAAAATAAGTCCTCCTGTCCTCATCTGTTGATGTGACGACTCAAATTAACACATGGTTTTTGACTAACCTGAAAGAACTCGCCAGGTGCTGGAGGTTTTCTATTTGCATCTTAGGTCACAAATATAAGTTTAGGGTTTTATGTTTAAAAAAAATTCTTGGAAATCGTTGATGGTATCTTTACATAAATTTAAATAGAGAAGTTTAATGCCAAAAATACAATACTGCTCTTTTTGAACTTTTTTTTTACGGACCCTTCCCCCCACTCTTTGCCCTTGGAGAGCAGAAATTTTGTAATTTGAGGTTCTTTCCCCCTCTCCTCAACTTTTAAAATCTGATACTCTAGATTCAGGCTTCCAGTGCTAACTAGAACCTCAGAAATGTATGTACAGCAGCAGCAGGGATGATATTCTGAAAAACATCTGTAAAAACATTACTTGGAAAACCCACTGAACATGAAATAATGAGTAGCATTTTTAGTCTTTCTTATTCTCATGCAAGCTGTTTTGTGAGTGCTCATTTTATATTAGAATCACTGGACAGTTTCCTTTCATATATAAAACATATATTAGTATAATTAAGATATAATCAAAATGATTATCATTCTCAATGACTTCAGAATATCTTCGATCATTGCAAAGGAGCAGCCATCTGTATAGGTGCTGCATTTGTCTTACAGTACTTTTTGCACTTTATCCTGTTCAGAGCCGAAATAATTCTTGGTATTGTGCAATTGAATTTGTGTGTGCTCTGCAAAGGTCCTGTTTTCAGTCATTGACCCATTATTTGACATTTGGCATTTAGAGATATGTCATTCTGCTACTGCAAAATTCTGCAAGTTCTTCCAAAAAACCCCAGATGCCAGTTTTTACAAGTTCAGTTAAAATGGAGTTTTTAAAATAAGATTCTGTTTAAGTAGAATAGAAACAGAGTTTTCCTTATACTGGACTGTTATGTTCCTGAGCCCTGAATGAAATACTGGATTTAATAACAAAGATGTAACAAATAACAAAGATCTTTTTTAAAAGCTAATGATATTGGGAAGGTCTTGTTCTTTAGTCTTATTGATTTTTCCAAATGTGACATAACTGTTTGGTTTCCAACCTTAGTAGATCAACCTCTAAAATAATTAGAAATTTGAATATTGACAGAATTCTGTTAATACCTAATTGACTGTAGTGTAAAGCTTCTGCATATGTATGTATGCACCTGAAATCTGGTTTAATCCCTTGATTTTTCCTGCCGCAGAACTGGCTTATTAATTCCAGAATCTGTGCTGAAATTGCACAAGCGTTGTTGTTTGTCAAATAAAAGTGAATTTTAGAAATTTTACTTAACTCTCCCTTGTTTCAACTTTGACAATCTTGAAATCTGAATACTTGCCATAGTTTTGTTAGCTCTCACTGTATCGGTTTAACTGCAGCACTCAGTTTCAGGGCCTACGAGAGAAATCGAGTTTTGGTGGTTACTCTGCTGAAACAGAAAACAGAAAAGTAAATGATATTTTATTTTACTGATTTTTGGGGACAATGTTAACAGGTTAAATAACCAAAAGAAATGGAAGCACTGCTTTTATTTGATGGGGGCATCAGTTAGGGTCACCATGTAATTAATAAGCAAAAAGTCTGGCATGTGTGTGTGTGTGTTGGAAGGTAGGGCTGTTTGGTGGTAAAGGTGATTGATGGAGAAAGTGAGCAGTGATTTCAAAGTATCAAGTGGAAAGTAGTAGTGAATTGAGATGAGCAGAAAAATGCTGTGTTCAGCATCTCGTTGCCTTAGGACCCATTCCATATGTTTGGGATGTTATATTACCTAATAATATACATAGATTCTGTGTAATTAAAAAGTCTGGATCAATAGGTTTTAATTGGGTACTCTGAGGAAAAGCATGTTTGGACAGATAAAGCATGACTGACATAGCTGTCAGCTGAAGAAAGGTTTGAATAACAATGTATATGCAAGAATATTCAATGAATAAAGGGGATGTATTACTTTGTGTAGGATTTTAAATGGTGTTTCTCTTTTCATCAGTTTTTAGGCTTTGCAAGCTTTTCCCTTTGTTTTGAATAAATACCATGTTTTGAAATGAGTAGCTGCTCTGTAGCACCTAATTTAGTGTGCGTAGGTGAAGTGGCACAATACCTGGTTTGAGTTGTTCTGTCCTTCCTTCACTGAATAATTTTACAGAATTGTCATTCTTAGGGAACAAAGTGTCCTTAATTAAAAAAGACATAAATAAAGACTTCCATAGGGTTGATGTAAAATTTGTATTTGTATTTCCATCTTTATTAATATGCCATTTTGATTCAGCTGGAATATTGCATCTGCAACTGGATTCAGATTTGTTTAATGAATCTGCTGACTAGAGACTAATTTGGAGTCTGTTGAAGTTTTCACAGGAAGCTGGTTTCAACAGTTTTTGATTTAGCTTACTCTGTTGTAGTCACTGTTCCAATGTTGCCACCTAACATTTTATGCTTTGCAGTTTGAGAATGGCAAACAAATTGCTAGATAAGAAAACAGTGGTGTTTCTGTCTTTCTTGCATGCTAGTACCCTATATTAAGTGTTGTAGGTAGCTGTTTGTTTGCTTGGCATAAACTGTTCTGCTTGAAAGGTCCCTTTGGGACTGTTCTTCGACGGTACCTGCTGGGTATGTGCACAGGAAAGACAGTAGTGTCTTGGGGTACAGATATACAAATACCATGATTCTGGGAGGTTTTTTTTTCAAGAGTCACAAGCAGCAGGGTTCAGCAATTAAGTGTCTTCCTGTTGCTGATATGTTTAAAAAAAAGAAAGTCTATAGAGCATGTGTGAGGAAAATCTAATACCAGCAATCAACATAAGAATATCTACAGCAAAAATCCTGTGCCTCATGTATGAATACCATACCTGCCTCATGCAATCTTGTGGTAATGTTGTATTTCAAGTATGCAATTATGATGAATGATATTTGATCCTATTATTATAATTATTATTTCAACCAAGAGAAGCAAAATTATATGCTAGGGTGGGATCCTCAGGAGTTAGAAATTCTGGCCAAACTGTGTTTGGGTCGAAGTTGCTGAGAGTTTCACTGTTGATTTTTGTGGGAGATGGGTTAGGTCACTGCACAGTACTTTTGAAATCCCACCTCTAACTATTTCTGAGTTGAGTGTGTGATTATTTCCTCACAGGGAGGAGTCCATCACCACAGCCTTCCAGAAACACAGGTGATATGTATCAGTCAAAATACCAAATTCCAGTAACTTAAACCATCTCCTTTCTGAGAAGATTTATTAATAAAGCTAACAAGCTGATGCTGAGGATTTGCAAGCACAGTAATGAAAAGTGTGCTGTTTCTTCACTGGAAGTTGTAAGTGCTGAAGATGTCCAGGATCAGGCTTTGGAGGAGCCATTCGGGACCATGTGTGGTCTCTCATAGGCTGGTTTCATGCTTGCTTGCAGTAGTTGGAACTAACCAGCCTTGACAAAAAAAGGAACATTGCAGGTCTTAAATTTGTCCTGGGTGCTACTTCTGCTTTTAGAGTGAACACGGTCTGAAAGCCCCTCTGCACTCAGCCTGTGAAAAGCACTCAGCATGTGCCAGAGCTTCTGAAATCTGCGGTGCGGCTTGCGTCAGTGCGTGCTGGAGGAGCGAAGCTTCTGGCATGTACTGCACTCCAGAGCTAACCCATCTCCTACCCTCAGTTTTCAATTTTTCAATGGTATGGAGTTGCTAGAGGTGATGGGGAGAGAATAGCATGTAAATTTACTTTTGGGTCTCAGGCCCTCATTCTACTGGAGTTACTCACTTGAAGTGATACTAGTGTCCAAGGTAGACCTCTCAGATGTGTGATACAAATGCTTATTATAGTGATTAATCCGTCAATATAATTAATTACCCTTGGCTCAACAGCCTATCAGTAATAAGTATTGCTTCTACACTACCTTTCTAAATGAGTGTGTCTGTACAAGTTGTTTTGGATCAGCTTTTGGCTGTGGAGCCCTCCTGGTTTCCCACAATGTTTCTGACTGTTTCTGATTGTTCCCCACAATCTCTCTGACATAGTGGTGAAGTTTGTGCACCTTGCAGAGGTGTGTCATGGTGCTGGGGTCAGGACATCTTGTAAAAGGGCTTGCTCTTTGTGCAGTGGCAAGTGGAGAAACAAAGTATATATAGGGGAAATACTGAGGGGTTTCTGAGCCAGCAAAGCAAAGGGGTTGTAGATGATGCTGCCTCAGGTAGCCACACACTTGAGCAGTGAAAATTCTTCTTCTTTCCCCAGCTGATAAATAAAATGCCTAGTGGGTGCAGATTGTGTTCCACCTTGTTGTCAAAGGATCTCTTGTACGTAAATGTGCGACTTTCCATGTGGGATTATTACAGGACTGTGCATAGTTTCAGAAGGATAGATTTAGTGCATTTTATAATGACCGTTTTGCCTGACTTCTTATCTTTACAAATGCATCTGAAGAATTCATAACTTGGCATCTGAGGTAATTCAATAGAGTTCCAGTGAATAACGTCGTTTTTGTATGTCTGAGCTGCAGATTGTATTCTTGGAAGTCCTATTTGAGAATCAGTTATATGTGCTTTCAGAAGTGTTCTATTTCTTAACAGTCATAGGAGCAAAGAAAACTTTGAAAATAAAATTACAGTTGAAATGAGCATTGACAATGCAAAGTAGTAGCGCAGGATTATAGATATGTTGTTTTAAATGTGTCCAGTAACATTTTTAATGCATCATAAATGGTTATTTAACTTCCCTACTTGATCTTGTAGCTTATTATGATAGCTGACTAAGAAAGAGAAGCTAACTTTGTGGAAGAAAAGTATGAGTTTTATGGTTGTCCTTCTTGAAGGTTTCCAAAAATAAAAAAAACAAAATCCATACCACAAACATGTTTCTTCTTTGAAATACATTTTGTTTGATTTATCAACTAGGTAAAGAAAAATGATTGTATGAGTTTAAAAGAAACTGCATATCACAATTTCAGGTTGTAACATCTGTTCAGAGAAAGGGAAGGGCAGGAGAAGATGCAACTTCATTTTTCTAGAAATGTGAGAACAACTGTATTTTCAGAAAGAAGTTTAGATCTTTTTAGTAAAGATGCTCTTTTATTTAAAAGCTCACTATTGAGCCTTGGGAGAAGCCTGACTAAGCTATATGCTGGAGTCTTAGCAATGTGAAAGCAAATGTTTTAAAATCTGACTGTATAGAGATGATCACTGTCTGAATGATGGCGTTGCTTCCTCAAAATCATTAATATTCCACCAGTTTAGAGCAGGACTTGGCTGTGCTGGATGAATGTGTTCAACTTGAATATTTTCTTCTTATACCTTTTTGCTTCTTTACACAGGGAATGAAGTATCTGTGCATTCCTGCTGCTGACTCACCCTCGCAGAACTTGTAAGTATTTTTTAAAAATAAATCACAAAACCCCAGAAATCCCATGGTACCATGATGCCTATTTTAAAATTTTTCTGAAAGCTCTGATTCTGATCTCTAATGAGTATTACACAAATGTGGGGTTTAATCCGTTAAGAAAATGCAGTACCGCTTCATTTCACCCTGCTTTTTTTGTGTGTTTGTAGGAGGCTCAGTATGTAAACACTCTTCATTTGTGGTCCTAAACTTCAGGAATTCCTTAGTGAGTCTGGGTCTAGTTCAGTCGCAGTTTATTTTAGCCACTGTTTTTGTAAATCTTTGTGTTTGGCTCTTTTTTTTTTTTTTTTTTTTTTTTTTTGTGCCAACTGCAGCCATTAACAAAACAAAATATTTGAAAGAGGTTTGAAGCCTGGTGCCTCAAGGGTTGAAATAAATTCCTCACAGTGGGCCTTCAAAACAAAGTCCCTCTGTGCAAACTACCCCTGTGACAATCTGCTGGGGACTTCTTGAACCTGCCTCAGAAGTCCCTGCTGCTCTTAGTATAAGCTGGCATGGCAGGGAGTTTTCTGCCCTGCAGTGACTCTCACCTTGAGGACATAGGTACTGCAGCTAGGGTGTCCAAGCCTTGCTGTTTCTCATCTGTGGTACAGTTCATGTAATACTAATTGATTTACTCCTGGTTTTAATTGAGCATAGCAAGTCTTGATTCTGAAGAGAAATCAAAACAAAAGAACTTGGATGGTGACGAGCTCTTTCTTCTAGAGCTCACTGTTTATGTTGGGGAGAGGTGAGGGGGGGGTTTCAGCCATATCCTGCTACCAAGTTTTGGTAGAGAAACAAGTAGTGGAAAGAGCCCTGGTAGGTACGGAAGGAAGTGCAGCACTGCTTTTCTCTGGTATCACAGCAATATTCTGGCTCATGCTTTTGGGGGATATTTTTAGAGCATGTGTTTCTCATACTCTAGAAAGATTCCAGTGTGGCACTTGATGTGTGATGCCTTTTCATTCTGCATTTCTGTCATGATTTTAGGGGAAGGAAAAAAAAAAAGGCACCACACCCCACCCACAATAAAAAACACCCTAATCCCCTAAATTTCAGGTCTATAATGAGAAGGCAGAGAGATAACTGCCTTTGTCATGGACAACTTCCATGGCCTTAATATTTAGAATAAAACCAAATAGATTTAAAGAAATATCCTTTTGGGAAGGAAAGCTAATATGGGATTAGAGGAAACCCTTCACATGTCATTAGTTGTTCATTGGCATTTTGAGGTGTGTAGCATTTTTGACAGTGTTTTCTATATCTGCTTTCTTTGTTAATAGAGATCCATTGGGAATGGAAAGAGAAAGGATGGCATTTATGATGAACATTAATCAATGTACAATTTCCTCACTGTTAAATATCAAGGAGTTATATTGAAAAACCAGTTCCTGTGCTTGTGCTGTCTGGCGCAGTACCAAGGCTCTTAAGGCTTCAGTAAGAAAATAGAATATTTGCATGAGTATTGTTTCTGTTACGCTGCAGGCATCTAAAATACTTGCTTTGGTATCAGGTGGTTGCAAGCAAGCGTCATTACTTCTAATATTGATACATTCTATCACTTAAAATAAAACTTGATGAGTAACCTGTTTTTTTTCTTTTACCTTATGCAGTCCAGGCCTTCAAGTAAAATCAAACCATGATGCTCACAAATAGCACCATTGCTTGCTTTGCACATGCAGTCTTCTGAAAGCAAGAGGAAGTAGTCTTTGTTCAGCCTGTGGGGACTAGATGCAGGAGTGGTTATTCATACTGCCTATGCCCACTGTGGAGGGAGGGATAGCTAGGGAACAGGAAAGGAAATTGGTCCCTCTGCAACATCTTTGCATGTCTACCCTCTTCTTCTGAAAGAGGGATTCTGGTGGTTTCTTTCTAGGGAGAAAAAAAAACAACTAACCAAGCAGCATCCTCTATTGCAGGTCCTTGTGTTCTCTTAGCAATGGTTGACAGGCACAGCTGACAGGGTGTGCATGGCTCTCTTGTCTGCTTCCCAACAGCAAGGACCAACTGGAAGCCTTTTACCCACTGAATTTTGGGACTGTGAGCTCTTAGTGCACTTCAGCTCCGTTTTTCTGAAGGAAACCTCTGGTTTCCTGTGTGTGTATAATGCACATTTACTCCTAGAAAACTTATTTAGTGGAGTTCTTTTCCTCAGAGGGATGACTTGCCAGGGAAATACAGCAGGGATTCCCCTGTTAGCATGTGGGTGTTCACTCAAGTGTCTCGAAAGATTTTTTTTTACTCCCCTGTTCTGCCCCTAGCAAGCATAGGGAGAAACCAATTGCTTTTCAAACTCAAGGTACTTCCTAGATGTTAAATCAACGTTTTCCCTGGTCTGTGAAACTCTTACCTTGGGCCAGTAACTGCTCCAGAAATGTCATCCTCCATAGAACTTGTCACTAAAAAGTTATTTCTATAGAAATAAAATCTTCCCTTCCTGCCCTGTTCCAGTTAATTGTCTTTTGCTGCCTGTTTCTAAGGAATTAACCTCCAACAGTCAGGTGGTTAGTGGTAATAATACAGAAGCCAGATGACCTATTAAGAGGAGAAAATTTGGGTAGATTTTTTTTCTTTTACATCACCACAGGAAAGAAACATCAAGATGCTTTGTCCTATCTGATTTGTATGCTGTCTTTTTAACCTTTGTAAATACTTATAGAAGTCCAACTAGCAACAAATGAAAATATAGCTCTGGTATCATGACTCTGCTCTTGGTCTAGTTTTGAATTATGCAGTGTGCTAATGCGTAAGTTTAGATAACTTCTACAACATCCTGGTAGGGGCGTTGTACTGGTGGTTCTTCCTGTGGTGTTTTCCCACTGTAAAGATGATGCAGTTCAGGACCCAGCTTTCATCTGGGAGATGTAAGAGCCAGATATCATGTAATAAATTGTCCTCAAGTCCAACAAAGGGGCTGCAAATCAACACCTTTGTCAAGAGCTTTCCTGTTAGACATGATAGTCAACTGTTTTGTGGTTAGTGTAGACTTACCATTCTTCTTTGTGTCTGGCAGTTGTCACACAGCTAGCTGGTCCTCAATCTTAGTTTTTATCTAAACATGGTTTTACCATAACTTTGAAAACGAGTTTAGGCAACTGTGTTTGCTTGCTCCAGAAGAGACCCTGATGCTGCAGTGTTGTGGAGGAGTACATACCTCCTTTTCTCTGGCTCAAGGTGAGGAGGGGCCAGGGTGCTATAGAGCAGCACTAATTCTAGATGTGACTGTTTCTCTTCTCATTTTCATGAATGCCTGTAAACACACTTGAAAGCACATCAGCAGACTGAGCATCAGCAGTGAGGAAGGATGAAGAAAACTGGGTGAATGGAATTCATGATGTTTAGTACCTTGCAAAGGTGTTATGCTCAGTCACAGATATTTTTCAAACCAGAGTGTTGGAAGTGTTTTATCAAAACTTGTGTGAGACCATTGAAACAAATTCACTGGCGCATGAAGCTGCCCTCCTGGCCAGATTTTCTAGAGAGGAAGAGAAAAGATGAGAAGATTAGGTTGTCAATACAGACTTAACCAAGCTGCATCTGAGTGAATGCTTTCAATCTCAGCTAAGCTCTTTGTTGTGCAGGAGCAAAGCCTCTTGCGCACATAGCCATAAATCTCATTTGTCCTCTAAGTTTGTTTATGTGAAACCTCTTCTTCTCCCCTGGCAGACCTGAGAACCATGATTTGTTAGAACTCAGCCAGCGACAGTGGTTTGGTGTGGCAGTCTGAGTACACATGCATTTGTAAGACTTTGTCCTCACTTATCCCACACGCTTCATCAGTTCCTTCAGAAACATTAAAACCCTGAATTACCTGCTGTCCTAAAGCTTGGGATTGCATTGTGCCTTGAGATTTTCCAAATCAGCTGCTCAGGACTTCTTTAGCTGTGTTTTCCATATTGTATATCCAGTGATGCAGGAACTGCATTGGAGAGGGAGTCCCGGGCTTTGGGATCTTCTTTTTGTTTACTCCAGTTAGATATTGTTGCCTTTGCAAGTTCTGCAGGCAGTGACACTGTTGCATCAGTGTTGTCCTTCAGGTCGGGAGTGTTTACAGTATCGGCAGCTGCACTGTTAGGCAGGAAGGGAAGCTTCCTTTTATGTGGGTATTCCTGATTTTTGTGTGGCTGCTGGTGCTGGGCTGAGGTTTTTTTTTCTTTTACCCTTGTGGTATAATATTCACCCAGAAAGGGGAAACATCTTGAATACAGGACGTTGTGTTTCATGGGTGTTGAGCGCAATGTGCTTTCAGGTTTGCCCTTGCCAACAGGCCTGGTAATGACTGCCCCCTAAGAACCTCTTTCCTCTGCCCGTGTTGCCCACATTGCTACTGCTTGTGATCTTGAATTGCAAGAGCACTCAAAGGCCACTGTGAACTCCAGCTCTGTTGAGCTAAGAGGTGCTGCTTGCAGCTGTGGTGAACTGCAGGCAGCACCACAGGCTTCGCAGTCGGAAAGACGGGGTGTGCAACTTGGAACTGGGATGCAAAGAGGCAGTGCTGCATATTCACTCAGATGATGACAGCTGCCCACTTGCTATTCTTCACTATGCCCCTCTTAAAATGAAAGGGGAATGTGTAAAGGATAATGAGATTATAAACCCTAAAGTTTGCAAACGGAGTCTTCTCTAAGTTTGCTCCTCTACTGCTTTAAAACAGGCAGGCTGTAGGCTGACACCCTGAATATGGGCAGAAGGGGTACTGCTGTCTGAAAGGGAAAGACTGGAAGGAACTTAAGAAAACAGGGCTTGAATTGAGAATCTTTTCATAGCAGACACAAAAGGAAGCCAAGCAGAAAGTCTTAATGTTTAGACATGCCCTAGCACGTCTTGAAGAAGGAGATATAATTAAAGTTAAGCATAAGTTTGGGTAGCAGGTATCTTCTCTCTGTGAGAGACATTATGTCTGGAGAACTGCTCATGTAGCTGTGCTGAGTTCCACCTGACATCTGAGCACACGAGGACATGTGAGATCAAGTCACTGCTTTAAAGAAGAATCAAACACAAACTGAAATACAGACTTGATAGTCATCAGAATAAATTTTTTCACACTGTAGTGCCTAAAATACCAGTTTTCTTACTCGGATAGAGTGGCAAATAACTTATGCCAGTGAGTTCTGTTTCAATGGCAGACAATAACTTTTACTTTGTAAGACCTGTATTCAGTTCTAAATTCTAGAAACAGTGTGAGGTGAGCTTTCGGATATATTTCTTTCTTTCTAAGTAGTGATTTTACTAAATACAGCACTTTCTTTATCCTCCTTCTGCTTTTGTTTTCAGAGCAAGGCATTTCAGAGAGAGCATCAAATTTATCCATGAGTGCCGGCTCACAGGTGAAGGCTGCTTAGTTCACTGGTATGTATACTGCTTGCTAAAAAAACTTTATAAGGGTTTCTCTACCTTGATTTTGGATGTTCATAATTTTAATAAATTAGTGGTCATCTCCCCTCTGTAGCTAAATCCTCTTGAACTGAATTGCCTCCCTTATTCAAAAAGCCCCAGAAGATTTAGAATGCTATTAAAGCCTTATGGTAGAACTTTCGAGTCTCTGGGGTGGGCAGCTGCTTGGAGATGAAAGGATCCCAAGAAATTCTTCTTGACCTTCTCTTATCAAACATTTTCTTAGGATTTATTTGACTAGGAATGTGTTAGCTGGAGACATAGTATTTGTTTCTCATCATTTTAATCACTATATTTCTAAATGTGATTTCCATAATCCTAATAATTTGATTAGTTTCTTTAACAGCTGTTTTGGTGGCTTCAGAGTTGTTGAAAAAACCTGTCTAAACAGAAATTGATTTTTTTGCCTTCTTTCCTTTCTTTAAACTACTGAAGCATTCAAAATGTTGCATTTATTAATAGCAAGACCCTGATTGGAGAGATGCTCCTGGGACTGTAAAGAATAGAAAAGGAAATCCCACCCTGGGTTTTTTCTTGCTCTCTGCTGTAGGTTGTGGTCTTTGTGCTGTATGTCCAAAGGACATATCTGAGTCCATATCTGGAATCGGAGTCATCTCATGATTTGAACACTGGACTTGTACACAGGCCCTGAGTATAAATCCCCACTTTGCTATTGACTCATGACAGGGCTGTGCATGATCCATTTGGGCAGTCTTGGTGTATGGAAAACAGGAATAAGTAGTCTGAATACTGATAGAGTTTTAAAAAAGATAAATTTGTGAAGTATTCAGAAACATAAAATGGTGAAAGATTTTTTACTTTATTTTTGCTGTGATAAATATAACTCTAACACATTCTTTATACTCTCAATAGAAATAATTATGAGTTTATCCAGTGTTGTCCAACCAGGCATAACGAATGATTCTTACTCTATCCCAGCTTTTCATCTGGGGAAGCTGGAGTCCTAGAGTTTAAGCTGCACAATGCAGTGGATAGCAGAAAGAGGAACTCAAGCAACTAGACATATGTACCTTTTATTGGTTCAGTTACAGTTCATTTTGGCCCCATGAAATTGCAGCCTTTATGCAAGGTGGAGAGGATACAGTCTTATTTCACTGCTCTGATCTATATAAACAGAAGAAAGAAAGTGGGTGACTTACTTCTGCCTTTTTAAAACCCAAATCTAACTTAGAATCTGTGCACTGTCCCCTGCTTTTGTCACTACTTCATGCTCATTTCTTCCTTTTCAGTGTCATATGAATTACGACTCAAAACCCACTTTCTTGATAATGTAGATTCATTTTCTGCTGCATTTGAAAAAGTAGCACCAAAACCATTTAACTCAAATATTATAATATTTCTTCCTTGTGGCAAGCACACAGTAGTCTGTGATGTTGAGCAGCAATGCTTTTAGCTGTGACAGGTGAAGTACAGCACTGCTTCAGTGTATTGCACCCCCTTTTCCATGCAGCCTTGCAGGTGTCTCCAGGAGTGTCACGCTGGTGGTTGCCTACATCATGACCATCACAGACTTTGGCTGGGAAGATGCACTGTCTGTTGTCCGTGCGGCGAGGTCCTGTGCCAATCCGAACATGGGCTTTCAGAGACAGCTACAGGAATTTGAAAAACATGATGTTGATCAGGTAAATGAACTACAAAAAAGAACTGGGAAACACAGCTCCAAGTCAGATCATGGGCTCATCATCTCATTATTTTGTGGTTTGTGTGGTTTACCTGACTCCCCGTTTTTGCTTTGAGGGAGTGGCTTCTTAGCCCAGCCAGGTCCACAAAGGAGATACAGACAGATCTGAAGGTATCAGGGAATGCTGGATGGGAGAAGGGATGAAGCACAGCATCTAAACCCCTCCTGCCCAACTGTGCTGTCAATCTAGTGGTTGCTTCATGTGAGCTAAGACACAGTTCAAGATTAACACCTTTAGAGGGGTAAAAGGTAAAGCGTGAGTTCTCTATAACTACCAGTTGCTTAAAAGTAGTGGGTTTCCCCCCAGCATATTCATTTGGAATAGTAAGCAGAAAAGAAATCATCATCACAAATCTTTCATGTCCAGGAGTTAAACCAGGTCCTCATTATGATTTGTGTGTTGTGATTCTTCTCCCACCTTCTGTGGCTAAGA
Source organism: Peucedramus taeniatus (assembly GCA_013400575.1). NCBI lineage: Eukaryota > Metazoa > Chordata > Aves > Passeriformes > Fringillidae > Peucedramus > Peucedramus taeniatus. The sequence continues at coordinate 84,818 of WBNO01029877.1, forward strand.
CTTAATAAATTTTCTGATGTTTAGGGCAGCCTCAGATCTGACCCTTTTTTTTTCTTATTAGCCCTTGAAGGTTTTGTAGGACTAGGAGAATCAATGAAAAAGTAGCATTGCTTAAGGGGTTTCATAAAACAAAAAATTAGTTTCTTACCCCCAAAAAACCCCATCCTACACAAAAGACCTGCTCCCTGTGGGTGATTGGTGACTTCCACTTACGTTACCAACCTACTGTGGCTGTCCCTTCCATTTTCCATTGCTCAGCATGTTGCTGCTGTTGTTTGGGCTTTTGTGCCTGTGGTGTTTATTGAAAATAACAACAACAGAGGCAACCAAAGTAAGAAAGCAAAATATATGAGATAAAGGATGTTGTTTTTTTTATTCCATCCCTGTCATTCTGCTGCAGAAACCTCAGAGTTTAGAAATTACCTTTTTTTTTTTGCACAATGCAGTTAGCAACTGTAAATATTTGCGGTTTTTTTTTTAATATTTAACTGAATGTTTCCTGGATAATTTGGAACTGGTGTAAATATTAGAATAACTGATTTTTAAGAGACAAAAGTCAGAGAGGGACTTTCCAGACTTGTCTCCTTCCTCCCTTACAGTCATTTCTACTCTAATTGGTTTGGTCTAACAGCAATGACAATTAAGGCTGTATGCAAATAGCCTGATAAAGACCGTAACGTCTCTCTTTTTTCATCCACCTTGGACTCCTCATTCTGTCTTTATTCACTGAGGGGGAGGCAGTAGGTTGCAAAAAGAAGTATCCACCTGTATTCATTGGCTGGGCTGTAGTTTCTTACTGTCTCTTAAGAGCAACCACATCCTTAGCAGGTGTCTGTTTACACACCTGATTTTGGTGGAATGATGCCATCTGCCAAGGGCGTGAACTTTTTTCAGATTTCAGCAGCATTTGGTGTTTTGCTGTTCCACTAAAGAGTGATGGTATCCTGTGGGGTCTCTGGAATGTTGTCCTCTAGATCTTGGTCTTATAGATGAGGTTTAGTCACTAAGGTCATGACACAGTTTGCACCTGTTCCAAACTTCCACATGGTAGCCTGGGGCTTCAGATTTGCCTGAGGACCTCTTTAAGGAATGGGAAGAAGTATCTATGTTGAGGTCTTGTCTCCCAATATCCTAGTAAATGATTTTATGGATCAAGCGATTTCTTGAGCCCCAAACAGAACAAAGCTATGAAAGTTAAGGTTTGGAAAATTAAAATTATCCCCCCTGGGACACAACAGTTGGGAGTCTGTGTTTGCTAGCTGCTTCTGCAGGTAAGCTCAACAAAATTGTCAGGAATTGGACAGTTCCTCAGCTGGAATTGTCCTCAGCTGGACTGAAATTCTCCAACAACCAAAGAAGTGTCAGAGTTGAGTGGATAGAAAAAGTGAACATGTGAAATTTCCACTCTTTCCTATGAGACAGAGTTATCTGTTGGCAGGTCCAAATCAAGGAAAAGGAGTGGGGGATTTATACAATATGCACTTATGGAGCTTGTTGGCATACAGTTATCTTATGGTAAAAAAATGTGAGTTTAAAATGAGATCTCATGACAAAAGAATTCATTTGTGTTATAAAACACAAAAGATACTGCCTCAACCTCTGAGAGCACCTGAGCTGAAAATTGCAGCAAGCTGAGGAAATGGTCAGGGAAAAGGTTGCAGCATTATTGCCCTGACACTTCTTGAGTCTTTCCTCATAATTTATATCTGGTTACTCCCAAAGCAGGATACAGAGCTGGACTGACCATCAGCTGGGCCTGGTACATATGTTACCATGTACCATATTCAGTCATTCGTATAAGTAACATAGGGGGTCCTATTCTGTAGCTTGTAAAACTCATGGACTCTTTCTTCCTGGAATACACCTATTAGGACATCCACACTACATTTTTTAATACTGGTGTTTGTGGGCTCAAGATAAAAAACCTGTAAGAGCGGTTCACTTTCTGATCTTCAGCCTTCTTGCAGCCTGTTGTGACTTGGGCAAGTTGGCTGATTGTATTAGCTTCCATGCGAATTCCTCTTATTGTTTGTGTATGCAGCAGGAACAGGGAGGTTTCAAGTCCAGCCTGTCCTTTCCCAGCAGGTGTTCCTTACTCTGTATTGCTCCAGTCAGCCAAGCTGTTCCACAGATGTGTCATTTCAGGAGATGTAAGGGGTCTCAGTGATTTCAAATATGTGTTCCTATGCTGTGCATTCTGTGCTGCTGTTGAAGGACATGCAATATTTGCAGTGTTTTTTCTTAAACTGTGTATGATCCTAAAGGTTATTGAAATTCTGTAGAACAGGAAGAAGAATTACTTCTCCATCCATTTCGTGTTACTGTTTCATCATTTTGTATATTGTCATATAAAGTGTATATGTCTTTTCAATTTCTCCAGTTCAGGCAGTGGCTGAAAGAAGAATATGGGGAAAACTCTTCTCAGGATCTGCAAGAAGCCAAAAATCTTCTGAGCAAATACAAAGAGCAGGCAGAGTTGCATCAGACCACTGGAGGAAGGCAGTGGAATAACAACTTCTCATCTGTGCCATCACTCTCATACAGCAACTACACAACAGAGACCTAGTTGCAAGAGGTCGATTTTTTTTTCTACTTTTGCAAAACATCTTGCCATGTTTTCCATCCCATCTTCAAGACTTTCAGCAGTAAACCACGCAAACTGTTGATTTATAGAAAGCTTCTTGATGACATTACATGTGTGTGTGTGTATGAGTGTGTTTCCCACCGTTTGGTAATTCAGGCAGGATCAAGCTCTGTTTATGCCCAGAGACAGGATCCAGTTGCTGTGGCTGAGGCAGTTTGTCTGCCAGCCACAGCTATGTCCCCTTCTGCCCACATTGCCTGGCATTTGCTGTGAGGTTAGCTCAACTCCTCTTGTTGTAGGCTAGCAAAGGGCTTGGAGAGATGAAGTCTGGTAATTCAAGCTGTGGCAGTTTGGCATCTCTGCACTCATAGTGTGGCAAAGGTGTTACTGCACCTGAAGAGGGGAACTCAAGTCTGTTTCTCTGCCGCTCCTGTTCACAGTCCCTTGGCAGGTAATAGCGTGAGGTGGGCGTGAAACTTGAGTGCAGGCTGAAAGCTGGAGCAGGTGAGACAGGGGCCCAAGTATCTTTCCCCCAGCAGTGGCATCTCGGAGAGAAGTGGGACAGACAGCTCTGAGTAATAACACCTTCAACCACCACAGTTGTCTTTGCTTCAGTGCCCGTGAGACCGAGCTGTCGGCAGAGCTGCCACAGACCAAGAGCACCCAGGCTGTTACCACAGCTCAGCTGATGTGCAGTGATTTAAGCCATGGTCCCTTGACTGTGCCTCTGGTCTCCCAACATAAGCTTTTCTGGAGAATAGTTTATCATGTCTCCAGAGCCGCTGAACTTCATTCCCCACGGAACACGTGCCTCTTCAGCACACACCCCTGCGCACATGATAACGCGTCTCCAAAGAGTGGGCTCAGTGTGAGTGCGAGCACCTGTTTCTTTGCTTGTGCTGTAGTTTGCTCTTTGACTTCAGCTACCTCAAAAATGCTGTTCTTGTCATTGTGGTTGTAAATGCAACCTTGAAAATTGCCTTGTGTAATCTTAATCTAACACTGAGTGAAGTAAGTGGGTACGTGTGTGTGTGCAAGAGTGCATGTGCACGTATATTTCAAAATGTCTGTATTTGAGAAGTTTATTGTTTTCTTTTAAAATTGCCCATATTTCTCACTGGTTTAAAGATTGAGTTGTTGGAATTCAACTTTCCTGCCATTTAAACACCACTATATGTTTTGCTGTGATCAGATTTATGGGAATGCATTTGTACAATATATTTTAAACTAGGTTGAAACTAGGGGCCATACTCCGCTCTTGGTTGTGTGTTTCTAGAATGGAGCCATTGCCTGACTCAAGTGGCTTGTAAGAGTGTAAATTCAAACATGTCAGTAGGGATACTGGGCAATGTGTTGATTTCTGATGGTGTAATGTGGGGTGGCTCTGATGCCAAGATCATGATTTCTTGTCTTTGACTTGGAGGATGGAAGGCCCACTTTTCTTGAAGATTCTAGAAAAAAAGTACCACCCAAACAGCCAAAATAGAAAAGTAAAACCAAGCCCTTCATTTGTTCAAGTGTGGTGTATATCATGCTAAAAGCTGAGCACTGAGTGAGAAGCAATCAGCATACTAAATAGTATCCAAATTGTCTCTTTCAATTTCTTCGGTACTCTGGCCTCCCATTCCTTCACGAGATTCCTCTACATGTGATTTCCTGCTTTCAGATGGCAGTGAATTCTTTGGATGGGAGCAAGACTTTTGGGTCAAGTAAACTCTGGCTGTTAAATATCTGTTGTTAAGTATCTTAAAAAAACATGTTATGGCTTGTGAAATACGGGTCGTGCATATCAATAATTGTCCAAAAGGAAAAAAGGGAATGAGGTGGAACTGACCTGTCCATTTCATCTGAGGTCAGGCCTGCATCAGGGTTCTCATTTCACTAAGTGCTTGAAGTGTACTGAGCACGATGAGAGCAGGATTATCATATCTTTGTTGCAGTAAGGGATGTTGCTGGATTTGGGAGAAGTGCTGGAACTGACCTTGTTTTCAAGCTTGCAGCTAAAGGAAGCGCTGCCTGTTTGGTATATCCAGCAGTTGCTCTGTGATTGCCTGGTAAGAGAGGTATTTAGCTGTTCCTGAAGATGTTGATCTGCAAATAATAGTCTGATTAACAATTCCTGCCCAACAGTGTCCACACTGGCAGTCCCTTCTGTGCTCTGAGGGTAGATGTAATAATTGGAAAATGTTTTCCTCGGTAACAGGGTCTGACACACGTTCAGGATGCGGGTCCGTTTGTTCAACCCTCTGCTCATAATAGGATACGTAGGGCTGCATCAGCCCATCCCCACAGGGCAGCATTGTCAGAAGTATTCTGCCTATGGTCTTGCAGGTATCCAGCCAGTCCTTCCTCTAGCTGGCTGCCAATGCTGTGGCAGCCTATAACACTCCTGGCACTCTTGTCCTTTCAGTAGTAATGCTGTGGGTGCTAGTAAGTTGGCAGTTCTTTTACTGTTCTGACACATACAAGGCAGAATGGGAGATATCTATTAATTTTCATGTGTCCAAGATTAATCTGCACTGTTTTTTTTAAATAGCTTGGTTATCTCCAAAGAGTCAGTCCCCTGAACAAGATTTTTTTTTGGAACTGAGTTTGGCTTTAGAGCCATATAGCCAACATCAGTGTGCGTTATGCTGCAGATCCAAAGCAGATACAGGGTAAGCTGGGAAGACAGAGGGAATGCTCTCTTGTCAGTGAGTGGAAGTGCTTCTCTCTTTTTGAAAGGCACAAGGGGTATTTTCTGCAGTCTCTGCTTTCAACATCTTGTGCAGTGGTCTGTGTGTACTGCATACTGCAGGAAAGAGCAGTATAAGAGCAACAGCAGTCTAAGAAAACTTGAATTTGGTTTGTCCATGTAGAGAGCAGAACAATGGTTTACCCCCTAATTACCATGGGTGCAGAAGAGAGAGCTACAGTTCTCACCTTTAGCCTTTTGGAGAGAGAGGGGAGCTAATGCAGACTGAGAATGTGACATGATTTGTCTTCCAACCAGCCTTTCAGTGGCAATTTGTAGGACTTTCCAGCTATCTGGAACATGACTAGACCCAATTCACCTCTTAGTAGCTGGCCTCTGTAGTGTAGATGATGCATTCAGTTATTTTGTTTCTGTACTTCAAAACACTGTCCTCATTTTGATGTTCACTGGAAAATGTATAAAGTTTATAACACCTTATTGGATATCCAGATTTGAAATGTATAATCAGTTTTTTTTTTGGGCTAAACTTGATATCCATGTGTGATTATAAGCAAATGTCTAGTGTTTTAGAATGTAGGTAATGGGTAAATGCATTAATAGTATTTATTACTCAGTTTTTTAACCTGGAAAAAGTTGCTTCCTTACATTTTGTGGTTGAATGGGAAGATATGGCAAATCATATCTGTTTTTTAAAAGGGATAATAACTTTGGTTGCTATAATGGCCACTACCTATAAAGATGTCAGTGAAAAATTATAGCAATTATTCCACTAGTTTAAAAATTCTAAATCTGGTAAGCTTCTTGATTCTCTGTCTTCCTCTTCCTGGGCATCTTAGCAAAGCCTTGATTGCTTTTTCCAAATGTTTGTATTTAATACGTTCTACAATTTTTTTATAAATAAAATTAAATGTTAACACCTGATCTGCTTTTGTATTTTTTGAAATCAGTGATAGTGTCCAGAAGGCTTCTGCTTGCGGTTTGTATCCCTGCAGGTATAGTAAGAGCACAAGACTAACTCATTTTGGTGTTTTGATTACTTTTTCTCCTGCACAGAGACTTCTTGAAACTACTTCTCTTTTCACTGACTACTTCCAGGTGAGTTCAAGAATCTTCAGCACAAGCACCTCTTGATAGTCTCCCAAGGGGATCTTGCATGTTGCTGTCTTACTGATTGTTGCTGGCTCATTGTTGCAATGGTGTATGTGGCGAATCCAATGTTTTTTATTTTTTTGAAAGACCTTCTTTTCCATAGCACGCTGATTTAGGGCTTAATCAGCTGTAAAACTTAACCTGTTTTTCAGGCTGACAGTGTTCAAAGCTCACAGTAGTGGTCTGTCAGAGGAAGCTGATGTAAGTGGCAGATGATTCTCAGGGGGAAACATTAAAAAACTTATAGCGTAAGGGAGGAAATGCCCCATTCAAATTCCCACAGATAACTCACTGAATTTCTGGTTTGACACTACCTCTGGTAAGACAGTATTTCTGACATTTGGGCAATCAGAAAAAAAAATCCTAACCTAAACAAAAAAGCCCATCAACCTGAGAGTATAATCAGCATATCATAGACAGATCTCATGGCCACTGCAATCATTGCTGAAGGCTGAACTGTTTTTGCAGTGAGACTCCCTTGACATGAAGGTATAATTAGATGCTTGGACACAGTGAGTTCTGAGTCTTCTCTTTTTTCCCTCTCCTTCCTCTCCCAGCACTGGTTATTTTATATACTGTTGGGAATGTGTGGATGGTGATTCCTAAGGAATCTTGGACATTCAACTCATCAGTAATATCCTCCACTAGAATAAAGTAGATGTGTCTGTAGATAGCTCTGAAAGTGATAGATGCACCTTGTTCAAATACATTTCATAATACATAATACAGCATTCATCTTCAGTGTAAAAGGGATCGCTCAGATTTTATTAATGTGTGTTTCAGTCTTCTTCATGTCTTTCTGTGATGAGACTTTTAATTCAATACAGCCTGCTGTGTGACACTTGAATTAGTAGTGTGATTACCTTATTTCTCCCATCTGTTATCCATAGCAGTGTCTTAAATATATGTGCTACGACATTTATGAGACAGAAAACATGCTTTAAGTATAATCCCTTCTGATCTAGGGAAACCTCATACGTTTTAGAGAGGGCTTCTCCTCTGCCTAAAGCAAAACAGCAGTTTTCAAATGAAAAATGCTTTACTGCTTAATCTTTTTAACCACTTAGTACTTTTCAAGGGTAATTTTTAACCAAATCACGTGCAAAAATTGTGTTGGAACTGTGGTGCTGTGTTGCTGTTCCTGACTGTGTATCTTGTTCCCTCCAGTGTTACATGGAACTGTTGTGAGTTCTGGAAAGTGGCAGTTTTGATCTGATTCCTGGAGTCCTGTCCTACCATGCAGTCAGCTGAGGGAAGCAGAGGGCAAACCTACATGTCCATAGATGTGCTTATAACCTGATAAGGGCTTTTGGCTTCGCCAGCTAATTATGAGAGTCCTTCCACCTCCTCAAGAAGATTGCATTGGCAGAGGGAAAATGATGATGATCTGTAGAATATATTAGCATGAGGAAGATGATGTTGCACTGTGCAGTGTTTCTGTAGATACCTCTGGAGACACAAGGCACGTGACAGAAACAGCTAATTTCACACTTTGTTCCCAGCAGAGCTTTAAATGTGGGTCTTGTTTTCCATGTGGCCCAGCTCCTTAGCAGCTCCTCCTGCTTAACTATTTCACTGCTACATTTAGCGGTTCTTTCCAATATTATCATTCTGCCCTCAGCCAAGGGAAGAATTCTTCTTTATATATTTGAATGTGTGCTTTGCTCTAGTGAATTATGGTAGCTGTGGTTTACCAAAACTGAGTAGCTTGTGAGTAGCTACAGGTCACTTCCTGTAGTCACTACAAGTGACTTCCTGTAGTTTTCCATGTAGTTTCTAGTGTAAATATTAGGAGTGGACATTAATGAAGTGTGAGCAAGAAGTGTCCTTTTGCCATTGAGCAGCTGCATAGCTCAGTCCTGAGACTGAGCTGTTGTAGGAGGCTTGGTTCTGCTCATGTGAGCCAAACACATCTGCAGGGAACTGTGACTAATACTCACTTCCAAGCAGCCTCAAAAAAGTGGGTTTTCAGCCAGACCTGAGCCCAGTTTCCATTTTAGATGAGACAATTATGAACGTGCAGGTTTGTATCCTCCATTATTTATTGAGCTATGAATGGAGAGATCAGAACCAGGATATTGAAGGTACTTGAAGTATGAAGTGAATTCTTAGGTTGTTTGCTTGATTGGTCATTATTCATACAGGCATTGACAAAGCAGTGTTAGGCCTGGGAGGAGACATTTACAAATGGACCCTTTTAATTTGTCAGCGGATAATACAGCGAATGGGATTTTTGTTAAAATTTATTTCATTTCTTCCCCTCCTTCCATCCTTTTACCTTTATTTTCTGTGTGTGGGTTTGTTAGGGGTTTTTTTGTTTGTTTTGTTTTGCTTTGTTTTTTAATAACTAGTATTTATCCCAGACTTCTTGAGTAAGGGTGAGTGCCAGTGTGTGGCTTGCAAACAATTTGTTTCCTCTAAGTACGTATTTATATTAATAAATGCTCTTGTTATAAGGTTGCTGATTTACTTGATTGTATTAACAAGTACACTTTGACTGTCTGTGTATCTGTCCTGATATGGTTGGGGTGGTTTTCTCTGAAGCTTGATGTGCCTTTTCTTGGATGTTGTCATCTTCTATAGCCTTCTGGCTCTTGTACAGCACTGGATGTTTTGGATAAGTAACACTGATCCATGGCAGTGTTGAGCCTGTCATTGAAAACATTAAAAAGGGATATTTTATTTCTCATTTGTATGCCAAAAAGCAATGTTCATTGGTGGACCAGCATCCTGTGCGGGCTACTACTGATTGCAAACATTTTACTTGATCCTCTCCCTTATATTTTAAGGCAAGATGGGACTTTTCCTAAGTAGGGAAAACTCTGTTCTGTGTTTAGAGGAAGTATATGTTGAAAGTGTCAGAATGATGGCTGTGTATATGCATGTTCACTCCATATTTTTCCAAGGATTGCATTTTGGAAGTCTTTGCAAGTTAAGTCTGCAGCATGTGACTTTCCCAGCGAAACAGCTTATGAAATCCCTCAATGTCTCAAAAGAAGGAAAGAAAAGAGAAAAACAAACAAAAAAAACATATTTTACATGTATTTTTGGAGGCTGTGCAAGTGTACCTGTGTCATTTCTCAGCTGGGTAAGGCTGTATGAAATTAACCATCAGTAATAATTCTGGAGGATGAATGGGAAAAGGTATAACCACCAGTGGGTATTAATGTAATATAGTAATTCATTGGAAATGCACTCTAGACTCTGCTGTCATTGAAGGTGTCTTATATACTTTACAATATTTTCTTTTCTTTTAGAGTTGACCTTCGTTTCCCTGGGTTGGTCACCATACATCAATGCTTCCCTTGGGAGATCTCACATATTTCTAGCTGGGCTTCTCTGCCTTAGAATTATACCTCCCTGATAATGCACAAATTGCATAAATGGCATAGAAAGGGTTGCAAGAGCACAAGTGTTGCAATAAGACAGGCTACGAGTTCCCATATTCCTTTTTGAAACAAAGGACTTGTGGTTTTGACTTACCAAGAAGGCACACTGAGTCTGTCACCTTTGTTCAACCCATAAAATGCTGGGCTGAGCAGCATTTGGGATTCTGTTACCAAATCTCCTAGCATTTGCTGTGTGATTATGCAAGTTGTTTCAGTCTGGTTTGCTTCATTTTCCCAGTAAAATGGGGAAGCAGCTACAACTTTCCCTGGTACAGCTTTGAGATGCCCCCAGTGAAAAGCAGTGTGTCAATGTTGGTTGTGTATTGTCAAATGAGGTATCTGCCCTCCCTCTCAGGGGTGTTAAAATATGTTTGTAACAGAGAGATCCTGAAGCAGGGCAAGGAGCTGTGGGGGTGTCAACACCTTCATCCCACCTGCATATGAAGGTGTACAGGATGGTGATTGGATGTAGATGGGAGAAAATTCAAGAGCTTACTCCCCTGGGAACCGTTTGCTGTATTTCAACATGAACAGTAAAGTTGCAGCTGTCTTAATTTCTATATGAGGAAAAAATTGAGTGAAGAGAAAGAGGCCCAGAGCAATTCTGGTTGTGACTGTCGTAGATGACATGAATCCCTCTGGTGCATAGGTTGGACATAAAATTGCAGGTAAGAATTAAATGGTTGGGATATGTAATCTGCTTGTGATCTCAGGAATGATGGGGGAACAGCGGGCAGCAGGTGGAGGAGGAATAGCACATGACAAAAAATTAAAGCATTGGAATAGCTAAGGATAATGTGGTTAGAGCTCCTGAGGCACGTGCTGATACCTTCCATGTACTCCAGGAAAAAGTCTACAGGAGAAAAAAAAGGGGATTCTCCACAGTACTTTGGATATATGGCTATGGTGATAGAAAATAGAAAGTGTTGTCCTGATTTTCTTGTTCTGGAAAGAAAGTGCATATGGTGAATACATCAAATAAAGGCTGTTCTGGCAGATGAGAACTGGAGGAAGAACAGAATCAGTGTCTCCCTGGCCAAGCTGCTTCTGCTACTTTTGGACTGCTTCATGGAAGACATGAATTTGATTCATTTCCAAAGACAGCTTGGAAACTCCAGGCAGCAGAGGAAGGGACTCCCCCTTGACTTAGCTGTTTTTCTCAGAATGCATTGCACTCTGTGAAATGCTGTCAGTGCCACCTCTCAGGTAATTTCTGAGGGAAGGTCAGTGTGTGGGGACTCAGACTGAGTGATCAGGGAGCCTCAGTGGCTTGAAACACATTAAACTTCATGCAGGGTTGGGGAACTTGCAGTGCCTGCTGTGGGCACCTCAGTTAAAAAAGAAAACCTTACATTTCCAGCCAGAGCAAGCTCTGTATTGAAGAAGCCCCTGTCTTTCTACTGATGGCCAAAGTCTCCTTGCCCTCTCCAGGGTTGCCTCAAGCACTAAGCTGAGTAATTAGGATCCTGTTAGTCCCTCCAGGCTTTCCTCCCTCCCTTCAAGACTGAATGGAGGTGGTTGCTGGACTCTGTGCTGATCACTTGTTCAAGAAAGCCGAACAGTTTAATCCATTTTAAATTGGAAGCATGTATATTAATGTGATTAGAAACTAATAGATGATTTACCTAGCTGAAAATAACTCGTGTGGGGACCAGGCTGTGGAAATAGCAGAGATAAGAGTAGGGAGAGCATGGTTTGGTGAGTGCTCTGAGAGTGATTTGCCAGCTCTGATGGGAAACAATAAAGGGGAGGAAGAGACAGTAATCGGTGAATCAATCCACACAGCTCATTTAAAAATACCTCCTTTTTTGTGGCTTTGGTTACAAGAATGTTTTGTGGGCTGTAGAAGAAAGGCATTAGTAGCTGTTTTAAACCAGCCATATTCTAATTTAATATTTCATGAAGTACTGTGAACCTCTGAGCAAGAGAATTTCCACCTGTGTGCTTGTTGGGGGAGGGAGGCCAGGTGGGCAGTGGATATTTTAAATAAGAGGTTGCAATTAAAGCAAGAAGGAGCCTTCTGTAACTAGTGCTAGGCTGCAGCTGGGTACTTTTTTTGAGAAGGGATGGAATGACACACTAGCAACCCCATTTCAATAGAAGATGCCATGATGATGCCTGAAGGAAATACTTGACAATGGAGTTGTGTGAAATGGTCATGTTCTCCTGGGAGATGGTAATAAATAGGGTCGTGTCTCCATCACCTTGAGTGAAACCTGGACAGTGTTGCCAGCTATGCATCCCAGCTGGTTCTGTGCTGTGCCACAGCCTGCCCTGGCTTCTCAGAGGGCTGATGAGCTGGGACAGGCCCACGCTGTGATTTACTGGGAACTGCATGAGCTGTACCCCAGGGAGCTGGGAGTGATTGGGCACTGGTTCAGTTTGGGAGAGGACTAGCCTGACCACCTGCAGGGGAAGCTTTAAACATTTGAATGCAACCCTAAGATAAGCCTTTAATGCACACTTTCAGAAGTCAACGATGCTTTTGGCAGTTTTGCTTTTTGGCCATCCTTCAAAGCAGGGTGATCAATATTCGTGGTCTGTTGCATGTTGTTGCAGCTTTATGGAACAGCAGCTTCACATTTCAAGGATGACTTTAGCCAGGCCCTGCAGGTACACAGTCATTCCTGGAGCGGAGTCATAGCAGTCACAAAAAGGAAGACCTCTGCTATGATTTATCTTCCCTTCCACCTGTCCATAATAACTAGATGTGGAAAAAGATTATGAAGATCCCCTCTGGAGAGGCATAATTTATTTATTTAGACAAGACTACTGATGGAGTATAGCCCAAAGTTAAGGTTTCAAAAGATCTTCCAGCAAGGTGGTGTATCCTGACACCTGATAGCAGGAACAATGAAAAGAGAGTAGTTTGAGTTATGCAGGTATCTGCTGCGATCATCTTTAAACGTAACACATAACATTTAGTAGAAGAGAAAAGCTCGTAGTCATTGTAGGACTTTGGGCTGTCATCAAATTTCTCTTTCTCCTATAGTCTTCTAGAGCTTTGCATCAGTGACTCTCAGTTTCTGTCACTGTTGGTGTGTTGGGCAGCCATGGTGCACGCTTGTTTAGCCCCTGGAGGTGAACAGTCATAACAGATAAGCTGATCTTAAGGGGATTTATAGTGTTCTAGCTTAGTGAAGGTAAGGAGAAAAGCATAATGACGTTTTTAGAAGAAAGCCAATTTTGGTCTGCTGCTTTATCACAAGGGAAAAACTCTACAAGAAAATAGTGGCACTTATGGGAGCTGGAAGGAAAAATCTGAGGAACTTTCAGGAACTGTAAGTTTTCTGAGAAAGACACAGTGAGGTAGAGTAAAAGTTTTGTTTCTGGAATTACTGGAAGGGCAGAAAACATGGCTAACATTGTGTGTAATCAGAAAGGTGAAAGGAAAAGGACAGTTACTTTGAGAATTACATTGACTATTATATCTCAGTGTACCAAAAAGCCCCCCAGAACCAAATAATGAAAATATGACCAAACATGACATAGTCCAGAGTGAATACACAAGCTAACTGCCAGTGAGCTCCACTTGACAGGCCAATCTTAGAGCACCATTCCAATATTGTGGAGCAGGAATATGAGGAAAGAGCATGAATGCATCAGTAGAGAAAACTGGGCCCAGTGCTGTTCAATATCCTCATAAGTGATCTGAATGATGAGATCAAGGATACCCTGATGGAATTTGGTGATGATACCACACTGAGAGGGGAAGTGGACTCTTTGGAAGGGAGAGCCACCCTGCTGCATAAATTGAAAGAGCAAGTGAACAAGAACGTTGTGAAGGGCAAGTGTAATATCTTGTAACTTGGAAAACATAATCCAGGACTGTATCACAAATTGGGATCTACCCAGACCCGGGGTTGGTCCTGGTGGACAAACAGCTTGAGAAAGAAGAAAGGCTCAGAGAGGACTTTATCACTGTGTCCCAGTATTTATAGGGTGGCTACAAAGAAGATGGAAACCCCCTTTTAAGAGGAGTTATGTGGAAAAAAATGAGGGGTACAGGGTATAGGTTACTCTTAGGGAAATTACTATTGGTCGCAAGGGGGAAATGTTTCACAATGAGAAGAATCAAGCATTGGAATAATCTCCTCAGGCAAGTGGTGGATTCCCCAATGTTGGATGCTTTCAAGAATCAGCTGGAGAGGGTGCTGGGCCATCTTGTCTAGACCATGCTTTTGCCAAGAAAGGTTGTACATGATGAGGCTTGAGATCCCTTCCAGACTGGTACTCTGTGATTCCATGGTAAGATTTAGGACTTGCAGACTTAGGCTCCATGAACCCATGCTGACTTCTGATGTTCTCCTGAGCAGGTCCACTTGGTACTGATATTTTATATTTTAAACTCCTGCCCATGCAGAGAGGTGAAAGGAAATGACAACCTCTTCTCCCTTTAGCTCTGAGGAGCTTCATGAAAGTGCACCCAGCTGAACAGTTTTTCTCAGTTCTGCAGGTATAACATCAGATCCTTTGCTTGTGCTCTTTAGTGGCACCAACAACTCTCCCCATCCCAAGGCACTGGAGGCATCTGTGACCTTCTTTGAATGGCTTCTGTGCTCTGGAAATGCGAGTTAATATTTTGAAGTGTAAATTTATAGACTGAGAGTTGCTAAAAGGATCCTATTTGATCTCTGTCAAGTGTCAAAATTATGAGAACTTGATTCAAGGGGACCTTTGAGGGAAGAGGAAAGAATTGGTCCCAAGCAGAGCCCTTTTAATATGGATTTCCAAATGAGCCTTGGGCAGCAATAATGATGTCCTTGAGTTCCCTGTCAAGTACTTTTTTTTCCTAATGAGGACAGCCTGTCCTGCTGCTTCTCCAACACTGTTCCTCATTTGTCTTATGAAAAATAAACACCACTCTTGGAGGCTTCCCAGAATCTACACGACAGGACTTTATCTGCTTGATGTGGAAGCACACACCTATCCCAGCCATGGGACGACTGCACTAGCGAGGCACTGGTCTCACATTACACGCGAAACGGATATTGGTCTAGGCTGGAGTTTAGATGGATTGGGAACATCATCACTGAAGTTGTGTCCTGGGACTGCTGTCAGTCATGTGGTGCTGTCAGTGCTGTGGTGACTTGGAAGTAACTGTGGCAGTAAAGTCCTCGCCCCAGAGATGCCTCAGAAACCCAATACATCTGCCATTTTATGTGGAGCATTTACTGTTACTCAAGAAGCTTTACTGTGTCAGCAGGGATTTTTGTTTGCATCCCCTTAAATGCTGCTGTCTGTCCTTTTAAAAAAGTCTTTTAAAAAGTCATTGCCTTGCAGCTGTGGAGGGAAACCTCATAATTCACAGCTACTGGGGCAGTGTAGCAGCAGGCAGCCCCTTGCATTGGCAGGACTGGGACTGTCTGTCCCTGTGCACAGGCAGCTCCTGGCCTGGACACTTTGTTCCCAGTCAACAAAGAGGGGGAACTCCTCCCCAGTTCAGGGACAGCAGGATCTGACTTTTGGTGCTTTGAGTAGCAGTTTAAGGCCACCAAATTGTCATTTCTCCCTTTTAAACTTTTTTTTCCCCTTTCTCAAGGCAGCCAGCTGCAGTACCGATGTGGGGGAAAGGCTCAAGCAGCAATAGAGAGATGTAACAAGATTTTGCCTTACGTAGAGATGCAATGGGATTTCATCTCACTTCTCATATCACCAATAAATTCTTCCATCTGCAAGGACTAAATGAAAGAAAAGGGTTAGAAAAAGCTTTAAAACAATGTAGCACATCTGACAATATACTTCTTACAGCAACCAGTGACTTATGTCCTTCTGGACAGCAAGAGCTGGGCAGCACTGCAAGAGGATTTAAAAGCCTTTGTAAGGCTGGTAGGTCTGAATATCCAGGGGTGAACTGTCCCACGATGGGCCTAAGTGCTGTAATAAAACCAGTGACAAGGTATTCACACCATCTTGCTGGGACCAGTAGCCCATGGTGCCTTCCCACTCAGTCATAGCCAAAATTGCATTTGCTATAAACAAGCACAACAGACAGTTGGGTTTTTTAAGGGCCAGTGTGTTTATTGACCCAATCCACAGCAAAAGGGAAAAAAAAAAAAAGAATTATGTAACAAAATTAGTAATGCTGAGTGGGTGAGGGAATTTCTTGGTGTTTTCTAGCATGCAGCTACCTTCAGCAGACGTGTGTGTGGCTAAGCTTTCATCACCGACAATGTGAAAAAAATTATTTTGCTTCAAAAGGGAAGCATTCCCCCATGCTAGTAAGTCACCCTTCAGAGCATCCTTCCTGTTCATGCTAACCATGAGTAGCCATGCATGCAAAGATCTCTTCTTTTTCACCATTAAAAAAGAGCAACCTGGTACAAAAGTCAATGAAAGAGACCATCCAGGCAGCATCAGCTGTCAACAGTCACTGCAGCTGTTCAATCCTCAGAAGGTGTCGTGGGCCTGCATCAACTGCCAGGCAAAATGAGGAGAATATTCAGAGTTTTCATGAGATAGAGTGAAATAAAGCCACACAGGCAATGTGTCTAATAAGGGGAATATTTCCCATGTCACTGGAAGGAAAGCAGCAGTTCACTGCCATTGAGAACTTCCCCCTCTACCTTTGTAAATCTGCCCTTGGTGGTCTCAGATGCTGTTCCCCTGATGGGACAGTTGTGGATACAGCACTACATTTGCCATGGCCCTTCCTTTTCCAGTGATACCAAAGGTTGCTGTGATCTGGGGTGGAGAAAGGTGGGAGGAGATGTAATAGTGTATCATTACTCTAATTTCACATATTCTGTGTTCCGGGAGACATTTCCAAAAGCAGCCAAGTCTCTTTTTCTGAAGTGGCCATCATGTCACAGTGCTGTAAAGTTTCCTCCTGTCTTCTGACAACATTTCAGCTCTTGTGAATTCCCCCTCACATTTAGTGGGTTTATCCTCCATCACCCAGGATGAAGAAGGTGCTAAAGCTGCTTTTGGCTGAAAGATGCTGACATCCCAGCAGAGAGGGGTTGCTTCAAGCTTGTCAAGCACTCTCCATGCTCTCATTCCCTCTTATTTGTAGAGGTACCTGAAAAGGAGGACTGTAACACAAATGTCCCCGTTGCCACAGGACTGCAGAAGGATGAATTTCCCCCTGCAGGACCTTGCATTAAAGCCCCTGCCCAGGACAGCTGGCCAGCAGAGTGCTTTGTGGGGCCTGCTGATACAAAGGCTAGAGCTGAAAACACTGAGCATCCAGCGGTTCATCCCGTGTTGTGCTGTAAAGTGATTTTTGGTTGGATTTGCTGTGACATGTTTTTGAACACTTTTAGAAAGCCTTCACCAGTTTATGTACCTGCTAGACTGATCATTGGTAGCAGGAGAAATTCTGACTTGCTACCCCCCATTCTCGCCCTCCACCGAAATCCTTGTTTACAAAGACTTGTTTCCTTTTAAATCATTCTCCTGCACATCTAATAGGGCTGACCTGCTTCTTTTCAAAGTGAAATACCACGGTACATTCATTTAGGGCTTGATTGCTCACTCCCTGTAGATCACAGCCAAACTCACGTAGCCCCTGTGGGTGATGAGCCAGGTCTCTCCTCAATAGAAAAATGTAGGCATGTTATTTTTGTTGCTGCCTAAAGAAGAGCAGTAGATAAATGGGTTTTTCTTTTTCTTTAAATACTTTAGGTTATAGCCCTCCTTACTCACTGAGTACTTTTCCTTTGGGGCTCTGGGTTCCTCTTTTGTCTATCAGAAAGAAGAATGTAACAAACTGCTAGACCATCACCACCTCCTTCTCACAACGATCTGCATGTCATCACCATCTGTTCAGTAAAACAGGGCTGGGGATTTACCCCTTACTAATCAAGACAGGACGAAACCCGAATTATGCTTGAAATGGTGAAGCTCCTTCCACAGTGTTGCACCTGCCCCAAGTGTGCCACTGTCAATCCTATCAGTTTCCTTAAAGCAGGGAAATCCTAGTGGCACCCACACCTATGATTTCTGTGGAACTTCCCGAAGCTCCCTTCCATCTGAGTTCCTTTCTCTATCATTTTAATTCCTGCTTTGCACTGCTTTTCAGAAAGATGCTCCAGTTCAAAAGGACAGAAACCCCAGACAGTTTTAAATTTAATGGACAATTGTAGTAGATAGCAGGAGCAAAATGTAGGATACATGTTCAGTATATATCTTGTGGGGTTTTTAAATATTCAGTGCTTAGTCTTTAGTGAGTTTTCTTGTTGTGCCACCCTAATCCCTCCCCTCTCCAAGTAATTTTCTTTTTTAACAGGGCTTCTTGCAGCTCACTTCCTTAGAAGTGGAACCTCAACTCCAAAATATACAAAACCAAGCTGATCTTTTGAACTCAGAAAATTATGTGGGTTTGAACTTAGACGAAACAGAACCCAAGCACATTGCTTACCTTTGCTGGTTTGAAAGCTGGCACCAATTGGTTAAAATATTTCAAGTGGTTGTATATGCAGCCTCCCTTCCCCTGGGCATGGGGCTCTCACAGTGTCCCAGGGTGTCCAGCACTTGGAGTCATCCAGCCACAGACTCTTGACAAGCTCAGAATGTGCCAGGAATCAAACAATGTGTCAGCCACACAGTGCTCAGTGCTCCCCAATTCCCTGGAAACTCACTTCTTCCTTGCTGGAGAACACATTTAAGACAGTGATCCCAGGGGCGTCCCAAGCAAGACGCACAGGTGACAGCACCCCTGTCACCAGTTCTGTACTTGTCCCACAGCAGTCAGCCTGTCCCTCTCCTTGTGTGTCTCACAGTTCAGAAATGGACTCTAAACAGTGAATGTTTCCAAGGCAGGAATTCAGTCTTTACCTTGTTCTTTGCTGTAATAAATCGTGTTTAGATCAGGTACCATCTCTGCAGTCCCACTTCTCCACTCTGGTGAGAATCCATCTCCAGTTTGGCCTTACTTATGTGATCAAATTGCAGTAAGTGTTTTTTTTTTAAGTGCTTATCCTATTTGGGATGTCTTTGAGTGCAGTCTGTAAACTGCTTTTATGGGAAATACTCTGAGGACAAAACATAGGTGAAGAAATTCGGTCAGGTGAGCTGATGGCCTGAAGTTCCTACCTGTCACCCCATCTTTTTACTGCAAATAAAGGAGGTTGGATATGAAGAAAGATAAATCCGATAACTTGGATTTGCCTCTTCCACTGGATGAAGGGTAACACAGGTTCCCAGGTGACAATGAGCTGGACCTGTTATTCCAGGGCATAGGGGACACATGCCCACACTGTGCCTCACATCACTGGCAGAGGACCCTTGCCTCCATGCCAGCAGTGCCAGGCAGTCCTTGGTAGCTGCCCTGCAGAGATGGAAGTCTCATATTATCTGAGTTGAGGGAGAGGTTGCTCTCAACAGCTCCTGGTCTGCATCAGGTACTTTCCTTTTTTTTTTTTTTTTTTTTTTTT
>WBNO01029877.1:108535-152191 GCA_013400575.1 Peucedramus taeniatus
CTCTTTTTTTTTCTTTCTTTCTTTTTTTTTTTCTTTTATTTGCCCCCTCATTCTATTTTTTCCCCTTAATTTAAAGAAAAAGAAATAATACCCGCCCGTTATCTGCTCCTGCGGTGAAGGCGCGCACCGGCCCCCAGCCCGGCCGGTTCCCGCTACCCCCGGGAGGGTCGCGGGAATTTGTGGGAGGGATCCGCTTCCTGCACAGTGAAAGGAGGGAAAGTGACTTTTTTGGGGTCTTTGCGCGGACTCCTACGGGCTGCGTGCTGGGGAGCCGCGGCCCCGAACGCGCCCCATTCCCCCAGACGCGCCATGTGCAAGGGAAATGCCGGGGGACCGAGTTTGGTGTCCGGGGGGATGCTGGCCCTGCGGACGGTGTGGGGCGCGGAGCGGTGCTGTCCATCTGCCCACAGTAGTGTGCGCCTGTCTGCCAAGGGTCTCGGGAAGGCTCCCCGTGGATAGAGCAAAGATTCCTGAGTGAGGAATCGCTTAATTTTGTTAGATGTAATAGAAGGGTGGAGTGGGAGCGCACCAAACTAAGATTTCGAGCATTCAAACATTTTCCAGATCGGTGAGACAAACCTGACGGCAGGTCCCTATCCCTGGTGCCGGCGTCCTGGCATTTGCACCTCCCCAGCGGGTGCTCTCCGTGTGTGCCTGCAACTCTGTGTGCAGCTATAGGGCTCTGTGTGGTGGGCTGCAGGCTCCCACGTCCCTGGGCACATAAGTGCCCTTATGCCGGGCTCTGTGGGTTGCTGCCTTTCCACTTTTAGGTGTATGCAGTGTGTAGATTTGAATGTTGCTATGTGTGCGTGCTGGGAGCAGTTGGAGGGGTAGATATGTATAGGACATCATGTGTTCAAGTGTGCCTTGCTGAAGTGAGCTTGTGAAAGCTACTTTGGTGTTATAGATAGATGCCATATAAGCTGTAACTGCGTGTGAAGCCCTCCAAATCGTGTGCGTGATATGTCTGATATCACATAAGTGCATGATCATATGCAAGTCTATTTTAATGCAATTTTTTCCTCGTTTGGTTGAAAAGTAAACTCACAGTTGAACTCCCAGCAGGACAAGGGAGCTGTGCCTTAAGTCACAATAAAAATTTCAACGACTGATGTCTGTTCATGCAAAACAGTATCCGGACAGGGGGAAGTCTGTCAAAGTCTGCAGCACAGGCAGTGCCTAGGGTGGGCTGTGGGGGGCTGTGCCCATTTTCTTGAGGCTCTGTACCGTGTTTCCCGGGGCCCCCAGGGCGCCGCTGCGTGCCGTGGCTGCTGTTTGGTGTGGTGTGTGTGGCATCAGGGACCGGGCACTGCTGGTGCGGGCTTAGCCCAGCGCTTAACCTGTGGGTTTGCCTCTCCCCACATCCTGCCCATTTCCCCCTCCTCTACAGCTTCCCAGAGAGCCGGTGCTTGGACCTGTGTGGAGAGGTCAGCTTGGTGGGGCACTCCAAAACCCCCCGCCCAACCTCTGACACGAGTGGCATGAACTTGGAGCCGGGCGAGTGCGGGATGAACTCAGTGAGCTGTGGCAATGGGAAACTCCGCCAGTGGCTGATCGACCAGATAGACAGCGGCAAGTACCCTGGGCTGGTGTGGGAGAACGATGAGAAGAGCATCTTCCGCATCCCCTGGAAGCACGCTGGCAAGCAGGACTACAACCGGGAGGAGGACGCCGCCCTCTTCAAGGTAAGGCTCAGCCTGGGCTTGGGATTGTGGAACTCTGGCAGGGCAGGAGGGGCACCCCTCACCATCCCATCCTTGCCACCTGCCTCTGCAGGCTGGTTCTGCTGGTTGGCTGCTGCTGGACACTGCCTGGCTGGTGTGGCTGGCTGTGCCCTGGTGTTCCTGTGTTTGTGGGACAGCCCACCCTTCCCCAATTCTCTGCGTGGAGCTAAATGCTTCTTGCACTGCAGCATGTCTGTTTCCACATTCATTCCCCTTTCTTATGCCCACTAAACTGTTTTTCGTACCTTACCGTGCTGCTAGCTTTTAGCCTAAACCTGTAGGGAGTAAATTAATGAACAATTCATGCACATGTATGCACACATATATATGCTGTTTCAAGCATTGTGCCATGTACTTGATTCTTTTTTTCTTTTTTCTTTTTTTCCCCTCCCCCCCCTTTTTTTTTTTTTCATTTTCCTGCTCTTTTGATTATCTGAAATGTTTCCAGGCTTGGGCTCTTTTTAAAGGAAAGTTCAGAGAGGGCATTGATAAACCAGATCCCCCTACCTGGAAGACAAGATTAAGGTGTGCTTTGAACAAGAGCAATGACTTTGAAGAGCTGGTGGAGAGAAGCCAGCTGGACATCTCAGATCCCTATAAAGTGTACAGAATAGTGCCAGAAGGAGCCAAAAAAGGTAAAGCATCTCAAATTCCCTGCGTAACAGAATATGAATATGTCTCATTGCAAACATATGAGGACTGAAGTGTGCTTTTCTGGAATGGCCCTGTAGCCTTTTTAAGTCTTTTAAGGGACCAAAAATGAGGGCTCAAGTGCAGCTTGTTCTGGTGACTTGAGAGGCTGCGTCTGCAGGAGGACTGCTGGTGTTTGAGTTGGAACACTGAAAGGGAGCTCCTGCAGGAAGATGCAGACAGGCACCTGCACATCACTGGAGGAATTGCTCTTTTAGCTGGAGCCTCCCTGCCACTGTGTAGTGAGAGCCAGGCAGGCAGCTCAAGGGACCGGCAAAAAAAAATAAAATTGCATGCTGGATCTAGGTTCTGAATACAGGGAAGAGCAATTTTAGGGCAGGGAGTAGGTAACTGCCTTGGGGGGAAAGAGCAGGGAGTGAGGGATGCCCAGCCTGCAGCCTCCAAGGCAGGGGCAGGGCAGAGCCTGCTCTCCAAGAGGGCTCTGGTGCCAGGCAGGGCCTGTTAGAGGCAAAGGCTTGGCATCATTGTGCACTAGGCTGGGACACACTGTGCTGTGAGGCACTGCAGAGCCCAGAGGGACAGTTGCCTCCTGGACCTGACTGCAAGGGGAGCCAGGGAATCCAGTCCCAAGTGGGCGCTGGAAGGCATTTTGGTCCTCTCTCTGTTCAGTGGCAGGTTGTACGGATTTGTCTTTAATGTGCTGATTTCAGATTTCCTTAAGATGTGGTTGACATAATTTATTTTCATCCCTCTGGTGAACACAGGTGCAAAACAGATCAGCATGGAGGAACAGCCATTAATGATGAACCATCCCTTTCCAATAACATCTCCTTACACTGCACTACCATCCCAGGTATGGCGTTAGTTGAGTGTTTTGCGTGGTGCTTCTACAATGAGCAGCACAATTTCTGTGCTCTGTCTGTCCTTGCTAGTGGGGCTCTCAGGTTCTCCCTGTGAAGAAACTTCATGATGAGAACTGAGAAATTGAGAAGCAACTTTTCTAATGTCAGATGAGGCCACGGGGCAATTGATTTCCCTGGGTGTTGTTCATCCCGGAGTAATAGCTCTTTTCTGTTGGACAGCAGTTCCTAGTGCACTGCCATTCTGGTGCCAGAATGCAGCACCCAATGAAGCCTTGCTCTTTCAAGCAGACATTTACCAGCAGTGCTTTGACTGCCTTTTGTTATTCCACTCCGCTTATTATTTACACCAGTGGTGAGAAATTCATTTGAAAGCCTCATTGGTGGTGGTGGCAAGGTGCCATCCGCATAGCCTGGGCACAGCTCAGACCTCCATGGGCTTTGGCAGGGAAAATCAAGGAGCTGAGATGGGAAAGCTGATGCAATGCATAGCACTGGTTCTGACAGCTGCCTACTGAAAGAATACCTCGTTAAATTGAATAGGTACCAAACTACATGGTGCCCCATGAACGGAACTGGAGGGAGTTTGCCACGGAGCAGCCGCATCCTGACATTCCGTACCAGTGCGCCAGCGTCCCCTTTGCCGCTCGCGGTCATCACTGGCAAGGGCCCAGCTGTGAAAATGGTAAGACACCCCTGTTTAGGGTTGCTTGCTGAGGCTGGCCACCTGGAGGAACCTCAGATTCCAGCCTTATTATTTGTGGCTTTGATTGGAATTAACAGATGTGGATGGGGAAGAGGGCTGGGTTCCCTTGAAAGGGAGCCGCCTTTGTCCTGGCTCTTGCATTCACTGCCACTGTATGTGTGGTGTGTGGGCTGTGCAGTTCTCTGCATTGATAGAAATCAGCCCCCCAAAGTCCTCAGCTGTCTCAAAAGCCCTGAGCAATAAAGAAGGCAACCAACCCTCACAAAAACCCCAAATGGGAACATATGTTCTTTAGCTTTTCTCTCTGATTTTGGACTTTTTGAGGCATACACCAGTGAGGTTTTCCCTTCAGCCTTGTGGGTTCGACTTTCATTATTCTCCCTAGAGGAAAAGCTGGAATTATTACTTTATTTTAGTGCTGTGGCAGTGGGACAACTTGTCATGGATTGAGACTCTCTTGGGGCTGGTACAGCAGAAACAGAATAAAGGAATGTTTCCTTCCCTGAAGATCTCATAGTACCAGAGCCTAACACAATCATGGCTTTCCAAGCTCTTCATCTGTAGGAAAAAGCCCAAATTGTGAAAATTGGCAATGCTGAAGCTTGCAGGGAATAAAATTGTAAGAGAAAGGGAACTGTGTGCGGTAGACCCTCACAGGGTAGCTCACCTGAGGATGCAGGCATTTGCTTTGTGAGGAGAAGCACCCGGTTCAGAAGGGCAGGAAAGGATGGGAAACAAGAAAGGACTCTTGGAGTAGGTGCTGTATTTTCAGAGGACAGCTCTCTCCTGGTTTTGATGCAGAGAAATCTTTGGATCTGCTAAAAAGTAAATACTCAGTGCACTGCAACTCTTGCTGGCAGTGTATTGGAATTATTAGGCAGAACGTTTTGTTTTTTAGTTATTTGCTAATAAAAAAATCAAGGTAGCAAGCAGAATGAGCTCTGCCCTGAAGTACATCGTCTGCAGCACTTACACACATTTGGATACTTTGCTGAATTTGTAGGCTGTTGTTAGTGGTTGATATTGGGTTTCTCACTGGGCTATAAAATGCATCAAGAGATGGTGGGTGTTTTTTGTCCCCATTGCTCCAGCTCCTGATTGTGGTGAGTTCTGCCACTGGGAAAGGTAATGTGTTTTTGTCTGCAAATCACTTGCATTGTCCTCCAAAGACTTTTTTTATTTGCATTAAGAAACAGAGGGAAAACATCAGTTGTCCATGTTATAATCCACTTACTGAAAGGCATCTGTTGGAACAGTTTAGTAGTTCTAAATAGTAGTTCTGCTAATAAAACCCTAATAATCTCCTGCTGCACATTTTTCTTCACCTACATTTAAACAGTGTTAATCCTAGCTTTATTGTTATACCAATCCTTAGTAAAGTTTTTTGGAAATATGTATTGTTTTATGCAGGTGACTTTTAAGAGCACTGTAGTCTAGTTAAAAATGTGAATGATTTTTTTACTGGAATAATATGTTAAGTAAGGAAAAGAACTAGGGGGAATATAGAAAGACTAAGGGATTATTTCATGCAGACCCAATACAGTCCAGGTAACATCTGGAGTGATGGGTAGAGTTGGCCTACTTGGAATTTGGAAATAGGACCTTTTTAAGAAGAAGGGGAAAGAGAGTTCTTGTTGGGGCCCAAGAAAACTCACTTTTGCATTTCTGTGATCTCTGCCCTAGCTTTTCTTTTAGGATTTAGGCCTCTGTCACTGACTTTTGTTTGTGAAAACAGGTTGCCAGGTGACAGGAACCTTTTATGCTTGTGCTCCTCCCGAGTCCCAGACTCCTGGCATCCCGATTGAGCCAAGCATAAGGTCTGGTGAAGCCCTCGCTCTGTCAGGTAAGGTCCGTAACCCCCCAGGCTTCCTGGGGAGCTTGACAAGAGAATCCCACTTCTGACTTGCCCAGGCACCATCTCTCTTTTCAGATGAAAGGAAAAAAGAAGGAAAAAAAAGAAACCTCTTTATTGAATGAATTTGGGTGTATGGTTGTAAGTCTGTTTTCCAGGATACTTAAGCACTTCCAGCCCCAGCTCCAAGGGATGGAGGTGGTTAAAGCTTATGGAAGTGCTTCGCTAGTTTGTGGTGTTAGTGCTGGGTTGCTTTGGTGAGACACCAAATCAGGCCTTCCCAGAGGAGTTTGGCAATTTGGGAGTGTCAGTGACTTAAGGCTCAGGTTTCCAATTGGGAGGAGCCCCCCCCCCCCCCCCCCAAATTGGTGTTTTCTGGGTACCTCATAGTGCTCCTGTTGGTGCCATCTGGCTTTGCTCTGCTTTGTTATTCCTGGTGAGGGAAAAAAAAAGGAAATTCAGGAAAGAAAAGGGAAGTTATTTCAGCCAGGTTTGCAGATGTCTGGATGCTGGGGAACTTTCTAAGTAATTCTGGGAAAAGTTGTGGGAATGTGCTTTTCATGGAAATAGTGGATAGACCTGTAAAGTGCTGCTTGGTGGGTTTCTTTAGTGGGATTGTTCTCCTGAGTCAGGGTCAGTGTAGGTGTGTATGTCTTTGTGTGTGTATGTGAACATACATTGTACACACATGTATATACTATATATGTCTATATATTTTCAGTGCTGTGCAAATTCATAGGAGTCAGCCAAGGGGACCAAATGGCCATTTGAAAGCAAGGCAGGGGAGTTTGGGCACAGCCCTGTTGGAGCTGGAGCCAGCAGTTGCTTCTCTCCAGGCAGCTGAGTGCAAGTTTGCAGGTCCCCTGTGCAGAAGCCTTTTCTATGCAAAGTCTGGGGGGAAACACAGCTACTTCCTTGTTAAATCTGAGGAAGTGTACTGAGCCAGTGGGTTTAATTGTGACGTGAACTTGGAAAATGTGACCAACATCAACTTTTTCTGTGCAGATTTTTCCTTTTAAATGGAAAGGTGAAGTTTGTGGGATTTTAGTTCCTATCAAATTCCCACACATCAGTAGCCCTTTTAATAAGATGAGAGAGCATTAATGCTCCTGTGCCCAAAAATTTTTGGTATTTATATTCTTTTTATTTTTTTGACTAATATGACCTTCTGGGTGGTGCTGACCACTGGGCTCATAAATCTTCTGCAAACTTGTCTCTTGGCCTTATCACAGATCTAAAACAAAAAACATCCATGCTAATTTATCACAGTGATTGTTTTTTGTTTGTCTGTTTGTTTCTCCTTGTAGACTGCCGACTCCACATCTGCTTATATTACCGTGAAATACTGGTGAAGGAGGTGACAACGTCCAGTCCTGAAGGCTGTAGGATATCCCATGGCCAAAGCTATGAGGTCAGCAGCCTGGACCAAGTTATCTTCCCTTATCCAGAGGATAATGGCCAGAGGAAGAACATAGAAAAACTGCTGAGCCACCTGGAACGAGGAGTGATTCTATGGATGGCACCTGATGGCCTCTACGCTAAGAGACTTTGCCAAAGCAGGATCTACTGGGATGGGCCTCTGGTGCTCTGCAGTGACCGACCCAACAAGCTGGAGCGGGACCAAACATGCAAACTCTTTGATACTCAGCAGTTTTTAGCAGGTAATTCCCACTATGGCTTTGATACCTTTCTGGAAATGTCACCTGGTCACTGTCCACATCAGCTTTATGGGAGTGCTCTTTTCATTGAGGTGAGAATTGCCCCTTGATACTTCTGGGCAAATGCAGCCAAGGGGTGCTTGAATCCTGAGTAATCCTATACATTTCTGTGCTCTCTGCACGTTCAATGCCCCTGCACATACCAGCAGGAGTCAACTGAGGCTCAGCTGGAGACACCCAATCTCTCACATTCCTATATGAAGTGTAAGGAGGAACCTAGAAAAATAGTTTTTCCGTAAATTGACATAGAAAACTGGATCCTCATCTTGGATTTGCTAGTCTAAGTCCTGGATAGGTCTGTGGTCTGCACCTGCACTCCTCTCAGCCTGACCCAGAGAAAGCCTGAGGTGTTGCCCAGAGTATACAAATTTCAGTAGCAAGCCTTCTTTTCAGTCTGTGCCACTGTCTAAAAGATATGTAGGAATTCAAAAAGATTTCACAAACTCTGGAATTTCAGGGCTGCCTGATATTCTGAGCAAGGAGGTGCATACCTCACCAGAGCTCTCTGGAAAGGTCTCATTTTGCACAAGGCAGTGCAGAGGGGGCAGGGGAGTGCTTTAGGACAGTGCCTTCTCCTACAGGCCATGAAGGGAAGGGACAAAGCTTCAACCCCACTTCCCAGCACACCTGAACAGTTAGAGAGAGGAGAGCTGTCCACCCAGAGGAGCTGGTGGGAGATGGACATTGTCCCAGAGGACAGCTTGGGCAGCAGGAATAGACACTGGCCCTTTTTGGTATTTCTGGCATTGCTTAGAGGTGAACTAAGTGGCTGTGGTTTGGTGTGTTTTCTTACTAGAACAGGGCCTCAGAACTGGCATGACACTCTCAGGGGAATAATGCTTTGCAAAATTTAAAAACCCCAACAATCTAAATCCAAATCATCAGTTTTAGCATACTTTATATTCCAAGGTTGATACGCTGTACTAGAGAAACAGCCGAGAAAAAAATGCATTTAAAGAGAGAAATCTTATATAGATGTGAGAATTGACAGTTAGAAAGGGGAATTTGAGGTCAGGCATTGGGCTGGGCTTCAATCACATGCTAATTTAAAGATGTATAATTCTGTGCCTGGTGATGGTTTTGGAAATCCCTTTCCCTTTTCTCAGGTGGTTTTTTAGATGTGCTCTGGGTTCTTCCAAATGGTTGACAGGACATCTCTTTTTAGACACCTAACCCCAAAGATAAGCTCAAGCAATAGTTATTTTTCACCCCTCCTAAATTACTTATGCACCAGTGCCTGTGCAAACCCAAGTGTTTTGTTGCAGTCACAGTCTGTGGTGTGTGCAAAGTGAGTTTTTGCATGTGATGATGCTCAGTGAAGTTTGGAAGTGACTTGCCATGGGCCTGTCACATCTGCGCATTAATTGAATGTGCTGAGGTCCAAGCCTGCAAGCAAGCTCAGGGATTCCCCTATGCTGGGAAACTGGGACTTCCCTGGGAAAAGGGGCAGATGATCTCTGCCCGGAGAGGGAATCATGAGCAGCAGAGAAAGGGACAGATGTAGAACTGCTATGAACCAACCACAGCTCTTGGGAAACCACTGAGGAGCTGAACCCTACAATGCAAACTGCACTGGAGCATTGGGGCCTGTGCTGAAAAGCCTCAGCTGCTGAAAAAGCTACAGTGGGGCAATAAATCAGAAACCAGGGGAGTGGTCTCTGTGGAGAGAGATAAATTGGGCTGGGTGGAGAGTAGAAGAGCAGAGGAAGAGAGCTTGGAGTGTGAGGGTGGCAGCCAGAGAACGGTTGGTGAGACAGAAGGAGTTGCAGCTGGAGCTGGAGTATCAGGAGGTGGGAAAGGTTTGGGGAGGCACATGGGGAGCTCTTTGGTGTTGGATGGTGCACTTGGACCTGGAAAGGAAGACAGAGAGAGTGGAAGGTTTTGGAGGAGCGCAGGGCTGAACTCAAGCCATGATTATCCTGGTTGTGGGAAAGAAAGGGCTTTCTTCTCCAGGTCTGTGCTATGGGCACTGCCACTGGTATTCAGGATTTGGAGAATTGCTGAGGTCAAGTAAAACAAGGGAAAGAGGAAGTTGAAAGAAGAAACATTAGCTGGATTGGCCTTGGGTGGATCATCCTTCCTTGTCCTATAGCAGCACAGAGGGAAGCAGAGTCCCATGGAAAATATCTCTTCTTTCTTGCCTTATCCCCAGAGAGCTCATGGCACACTTCAGGGGTTTTTGGGGAGACTTTGGGGAAAGCTACACTTTACTCCATGTTTTAAGTGAGCTGCCCATTGTTTTACTTGCTTTACTGGCCCTCTCGGTAAGAGTAGTAGTCCAAGCCAGGGTTGGGATGCTGCTGTGGTAGCCACTAAATGCACACCTTGGTCTGAAAAGCTTGTGGTTAGAGTTGGAATGGCAGGGGTGTATTTTGGGAAAAGATGCATTTGTCATGTCAAGTTCAAAGGCTTTCCTTTCCCTCTCTAGAAGGGAGGGTGCTTCATTAGAATACATTGGCTTTAATATTAATTGCAGCTTTTCCCAGAAAGCATGAACAGGGTTATAAATTAAAATGGAATATTTAAACCCACACTGGGGAGAAACACAACGCTTAACGCACACTTCAGCAAGGATATTGTGTGAGATTGAATTTTCTCTTTTCTGGATGGAAATGCAATGTCAAAACTACAACATTTGGTCCACAACACTGGAGACTTTGGTCCACAACACTGGAGATTTTGGTCTGAGTGCCTTATAAAGGCCTCCGCTGCTACTTTTCATAGTAGCTGACTATGAAATATAGACTGACTATTAGAATAATAATATAATTTGATCATTTCACTTTGCACAAGGTTAAGGATTAGCAAAGAGAGTGCAGGGGCACAGAAGACACAGAAAGCTCTTTTGCTGGCTCAGTATATGGCTGAAGTAGAGCCCTTCCCCCTTCCTTAACTATGTGTCCTGCACTGGGCACAGTGATGGCAGTGGCTCTCTGACAGTCTGGCTGTGGCTAATTTTTGTGCCTGCAGTATTTTGTGTCTCTGGCACTACCAAGCCATTTCAGTGCTGCTCTTGTGTGTCTGCTTGAATGGTTCCCTTGAATGGTACCAGTAGTGTCTGCTCCAGGGGTTCTGCAGTGGGGGTACCATAGAAGTACTAACTGGAAGACATCTTGGTTTGTGCATATGAAATTAACTGTGAGACAAAGTAGACAGAAAAGTTGCAGTGTTGTAACCAGCTCCCACTGATCTGAGGGAAGGTCTCCAAACTCAGTGTCTTGTGCTTACCTTTTGTCTTTTTCCTGACCTCTCTCATCAACCCCTGGAGTTACTTTATCTTCTCCACTGTGCTTCAAGGTCATCCACAAAGTCTTTCTTACTGCCCTGTACTGTTTTTGACTGGAGCAAGGTTAATTTTCTTCATAGTGGTCCTTGTGGTGCTGTGGTTTGGATTTGTGACCTAAACACTGCTGATTACAAAGGGACAATTTAGCTGATGTTGAACAGTGCAAGCACAATGTCAAGGCTTTCTCCTTGTCTCACTCTGCCCTCACAGGCTGCAGTCTGGGGTGGACAAGAGTCTGGGAAGGGGCACAGTCAGGGTTTCAACAATCCCAGCTGGGGGATATTCCATTCCATCTGACCTTGTGTTCTGCAGTAAAACAGGGCATGGAGGAATTTGCCACAGGTTGCTGTTGCTTGGGCACTGGCTGTGTGTAGGTCAGCCAGTCATGAGTGATTGCTTTTTCCATCACTTGTTTTTCTTTGTTTTGTCTTGTTTGTTTCTTCTTACCCATTAAACTGTCTTTATCTCAACCCACATTTTTTTTTCCTTTTGCCATTCTGTTTTTCTCTCCTATGCTGGTGGGAGTAAGTGAGTAGCTGTGTGGTGCTTGCCTGTCTCCCATGATTATTCCACAGCATGGTACTTTCTCTCTTCCCAGAGCTGCAAGCCTTTGCTCACCATGGACGTCCGCTGCCGAGATACCAGGTTGCTCTCTGCTTTGGGGAGGAATTTCCAGATCCACAGAGGCAGAGGAAACTAATTACAGCCCATGTAAGTAGGATTTCTGCCTTACCTAAAGCAAGCACGCTCCTTGGAGGATATGAATCTGCAAGTCAGGCTTTTGTGCCTCATGTAGATTAAGAGAGAGAGTAAATTGTTGAAAATGCAGCACTTTCCAGAACAAGGTTTAATCCCCAGATCTGCCAAGGACTGACTGGAAGCCCTCAGTAGGGCAGAGCACCTGATTTTCCCTCTCTACAGAGCATGTCATTTTGTGATCTGTTGCAAATCCCATCTAAAGCTGAAATGTACCTGGAACTGCTGGGCTGTGTTGCTATCACCACCAGCCCAGTTGTGCCGCTCCTTGGCACTGCAGGATGTGGTGCTTTTACACCCACTGCGCCTGAAGATGCTCCAGAATCCCAGCCTGCATCTCAAGGGCCTCAGCCCTTAAAGGGGTGCAGGGGCTGCCTGTGCAGCTTCAGGGTTCAGTAGCTGTCAGGCTCATGGGCTGGCTGACCTCAGTTCACACACACTCAAAGCTGCTGTTTCGAGATGCTCTGTGAGAGAGGATGATGGTGGAGACTGAGACCAGGTACTTTCTGAATTGGCCCATAAAACCACAAGAGAGGTGCTAATGCTCACATTAGTGGCAGGGCTTAGCTTACTGAATCCTTGAGAAGAAAACTGGTGTCTCTTTTAAATTTTTCAAAAGCCCCTTCAGTAGCAGGATGGGTCCCAAGTCAGACTTCTGCTGTAAGCTGTGGCCTCTGCTTAGCGGTGTAGCTTTCCTGCTGCCACACTGCTGCCTGGCAGGTCTCGGGGTGAAGTTGAGAAGCTCACAAATCCATCCTGAGCAGTGCAATGACTAGTTCGAGATGGTTGTCCGTCCCTGACTCTCCAACTCTTTTTCCATTCTTATTTTGGCTTTTCAGCTTTCCATCCCTGCTTCCTAGCATCCTCACTCCAGCCTCCTTATCCATCTCTTGTCCTGGTATCTTCTCTGTGAGCCTGTACCTCCTGCTTTTTCCAGAGCTTTGCTTCCCCTTTGCTAATTGCTCAGTCTTCTCATCCTCTTGATCTATCCTGACTTGTGGGCTGGTGGGACTCTACCATCCCACCAAACAAGTTACGTACTGAAAGCTGCCTGGGGCACCTGTCCCACTGTCTTTCCATCTCCACCATGGCATTTATTTCCTCCAAAACAATGCCTGTGTCCTTTAATATGGAGGGATTGGCTGACCAGCAGGAGAGGGTTGTGGATAAGTGTCATCCAGCCTGTCCTCCACTGAGAGTAAAGAGAGCTTCAGGTGTTTGTTTTCAGTTTGCAGCTCAAATACTTTCAGTCAGAGCCCAAAGCCCTGAGAGGGAGTGGTGGTTTCTGAAGAGACAGAAGTGAAGGCAGTTTTAACTCATACAAATCCCACTTGGTGGTTGAACAAATTCCTCATCAGAGCTTGAATGAACAGAAACAAGAGTAACCTTGATGTTAGGTTGAAATCTAACTTCACACACAGTCATTTGGCGACATATCTCAGCCTACCTGAGGGCTCCAACATTTCAAGTTAAGTCCTCAAAGTACTTTGCCGTGCAGACAGGACTTTTGGCATATTCAACATGTGTTTAAACACTCCGAGTGGTCATGGGCATGGTGTGTCCTGTGGGCATTGCTCACAGCCTGAGTCTGGCTAAGGGACTGCAATTTTTGATAACATCAATTTGTGTCACTGCTACGGTCCCTTATAATGAAGGTGATGAAGGTAAGGGGTGTGTGCAGGTGAGACACTTGGCAACAGAGCTAGGCTAGGCAAGACTTAGTTTAAAACAAATTAGTGAAACCACTGAAATTGTATTCCCATTCTGGTAAGCAGAACTGTTCTGCCCCATCTTGTTTTTAACTTAAAACCACCCTGAATAACTAAGATGAGGAGTGTGAAGTTTTATCGCGTCTGATTAACATTTTGTCTGTTCTTAAGGTTGAACCAATGTTTGCCAGGCAGCTGTATTACTTTGCTCAACAAAACAGTGGACATCTGCTGAGAGGCTATGATTTACCAGAACTTGTGACTAGTCCAGAGGATTATCACAGATCTATTCGCCATTCCTCTATTCAAGAGTAAGAACCTCAGAAAGAGTGGTTTTAAAGGCACTGTAAAGATTGTGCAGAGTGGAAGAGCAGATCTGGGTCATGATTTGGAGGTCCACAATCCCAGCTGGATGCCTTCAGGGGTACAATGATAGGAAAGTGAGCATCTAGGACAACTGTATTGTACAATAAAATTGACGGGTCTTCAACATTTGGATGCCACGTCTCACATGGGGTTCCACTGTCGCTGAGAATTAACGAAACTGACAAAATGATTGCTGTGTTTACGTTTGCTTAATGTTTTTCTTGGCTTTTGAGGACTGATCCTTACTGAAGACTTAAATCCAGAGTTTACACTGTTACCTTTGCAGGGCTATTTATTTTGGATTACTGATCTCAGGGAAAGTACATAAATTTGCGATGTTCCCAATTTGAAACTGTAGCTACTGTAGGTGGGTAGCAAATGTAGATGGTTGATTGAGAATAGCTAATACATGTAAGTGGTTATAAATTTAGATTCGTAAGTGTGATGCCTCTATTCTTGTACAGAATATTTCGGTGTATTTTTTGAAAACAATGCAATTCTTCAGAGACATATTTTTTTAATGCCTGACTGATACTTGTCTTGACAATGAATTTTGTTGCTGACGTTGTTATTGGATTAGCCTCCATGATAGCAGTTTCTAAAGTAATGCATTTATGGTACTATGTTAAGAAGAGTGACCATTGAACTCGTATAACCTGTGAATTTAGCGGATTAACCACTAAAATTCTAGAGTCCCAAAGAGCAGGTTTATAAATATATTGCATTTTTTCCTATATTTGTAAGCTACTGTGCATGCATTATACATACACATATATATGTATGTATATATGTATGCGTTAGAATTAAGTTGGCAGACCTTGCAAATAGCACAGAACTGGTCCAGCTATCCCTTTTTTATGTCACATATATAAGCCAGGTTAAAATAACCTCCACCTCTGACTTACACAGAGCCAACTTTGCTGTTTGTGTGCACTTGTAGCTTTCTTCCAGTGGTACTGAAATGAATGTGAAGGGAAAGCTCAAGGAGAGCAGTATTCGGCCTTCTGTACTAAGGTAGTCAAGGAAATACTCATTTGAATGTTTGCAGAATTTGATGCAGTTTGCAGCTTTCAGTGTTAGGGTGCTGTTAGAAAAACAAAGAGATCTGTTGGGTGTGTGTGTCAATGAAGTTTCTTTGCTGGCAGGCAGACCATGTGGTCTTAGCAGCTTTCACTCCAGAACATGATCCCCCTGTGCTTAGCAGACATACTTCACTTGACTTCCTAAATGAGGAAGAAAAAACGGTACTTGGTCTGGCAGCAGACTTGTGTTAGGGACTTTGAATTTATACATCTTAAAGATGCATACTCTTTTGGGATATATTATCCCCCTCCTTCTCCACAGTGCCAAGCAGAATGAACAGATAATTTCTGCTTTGTTACTTGATGGGTTTTTTTTCCTGGCTTAAAGATTTTTGTAGGGGAGACCTCTTTCTTAGACATTAAAAACAATGCTTTAGGTGACCACCTGAGATTCACATGTGCTTCTGTCCTGCACATACATTTTACTGAAAGGGACTTCTGTGTTCAGACTTAACTGGTACAATACAAATATTTGATGTGTTTTTCACTTTTTTTCTAGTGGTTGTTGCTTCATATGCTCATTGCTTCAGCTCTTGTCTTGGAATAAAGTTCTATTTCCCTACCAACTCGGTGCGTATGTGTTGTTTTCAGTAGTGGGACAAATCTAATGTCTGTGGTTCTGCACTGTGAACCTGGGCAGCGCTGCTGGCTGTCTATGGGGAACTCTGTTCTGAACCAAAAGTGCAGAGAAAGGTCAAAAGGTAAGGATTTTTGTTCACGGAAATGTCTGCAATATTAGCCACAGGTAACAGAAAAAGGGAAAATAGGAAGGTTCCCCTTCGGCTGTTGGTTTCCAGGTCCATGGACAGTGCAGCACAGCCGCTGCAGCTGGGGATCTGGTAGTGCTGCCGTGCTCTACCCCTGCCCCTCCAGGGCTTCTGGGGCTGGGGACCAGGCTGGTACTATCCTGCCCAGTCCAGCATGTGGGGATCCTCTGACTGCCACTTAGATCCTGGTTGTTAGAGTTTCCAGTGCACTTTGAGTAAAGCTAGGAAAGGGTGAAAAGGAGGATGGTAAAGTGAATTAAAGTAGTGAAGTTGCAAATAGGAGGGAATTTACCAGGTAGCCCCTCTTTGTTGAAAATCAGGGTCCTGAGAGGGGTTTTTGGGTGCAGGAGCTTACAGATAAGCAAGGTGTGAAATACAGTTACGAGATCTGTGAAGCGTCTGAAGATGGAGTGGAGAGTATTTTCTGTTTTTGTGCAGACTCCTATTGACTATCAAGGTGCATTATAATTTTTGACTTGGGAATATGCTTTTAATTATTTCCCTTGAGGTAGCATAATTTAAAGCCAGCAGCTGTGGAGAGGGATGGAGGGAGAAGAGCACCATCTAATTTCTGGCTAAACGCAACTTGCTTGGAGGAATGGTGCAGGGGGGTGAGTGGAAGGAAAATCAAGCTGTTATTTGTACTATAAATTGTTTTGCAACTTAAAGCTACATCTACTTTTGTGACCATTTCTTACTGTTCAAAATAACTATGAATACCTAAAGTGGGGAAGAAACAAAAAGCAAACAAGAAAAAAAACCCTGGAAATATTTTTTCCTTTTAGTATCTTTTTTACAGTCACTACGTGAAAGCATTTGAGGTACTTCCTACCTCTGTTAAATTCTGTTTATAGTTTCTGAGGTCTGCTTCCTTCCTGTTATGTTTTCAGTGGCGTTGTAAATGACATGTTTTACTCCTGTCAACACTGAAGGCATAGCTGTTTGGTTTTTTTCAAACGTTTTTTGTGTCAGTATTGGTTTTTCTGATTTTAATACAGCCGCAGTTGCAACCGTTTCTTGAAAGGGTTTTGAAGCAGAGAAGCACCTATATTCCAAATTTGGTTCTGCTGAGTATTTTTGCTTGTAAACTGTATTAGCCTTAGAGGGGTTGTAGGTTAACCAGAAACAAGGAGATATATTTTAAGCTGAAGTACAGTGTAATGGGTTTTGTGGAAAAAACGCAGGATTCACGTGAAAACCCCTGTGGCCTTTTAGACGGGCATACTCATGGTGTTTACATCAGCGTTTGTCAGCAGCGTGGAGGTGGGGAAACACCACCCTCGGCACAGGGCTTTCAGGAAAAAGTAAAGCATTTTCTCTTGCACGCTCTCAGATCACTGTCTGTGTATACTTGTAGAGAGGCAGGGGGGAGGAAGGGGGAGGGAAGAGAGAAAGAGAAAGAGCACTCACCAGAAAGGCCAAGCAGATTGAAACAATTGTATCTCCTTTCCCAGGCAGAACTGTGTGTCAAATTTAGATGAACTTGGATGGAAAGATATTAAAGATTGCCAGGGTGGTTTTTGTCTGAACTCTGATCTGGCTGGTAGTAGGCTGAGAGTTACTGGTTTTTTTTGGTTTAATGCTTATGAATTTGGTTGGCTCTGAAGAAATGTCAACAGGTCCCTGTGACTCAGAATAGTTGCGAGGTAGCGGGTGTGCAGCCATTCCAGCACTTAACTTTCAAGTGTGGAGTCAGGTAAGCACATCCTTGTTGCATCCCAGAGGAGTGGTCACATCCACTGTGACCCACAACCAGCTCCACTGTTGGCTTCAGGAGCCAGCTGGCCCAATGCCTGTGGAACGCTTCCTCCTGCCAGTGAAGGAGGAGCTAACTTAGGTGTCTCAGAAAAAGACTCTTGGAACGATAGATTTTAAATAACTTATGAACACACTGATTGGATGGGTTGTCTTTGTCCTTTTGGCAACTGGAAAGAGGAAAAGGCAATCACCTGTGCTCAAGTGGAAAATGAAAAACAGGCTAGATGCCTTGGTTCTGAGTTTGGACTTGTTTTTCTGCTTGGCCCTAGCAGAGGCTGACTGGACAGCTGATGTCTGAGTGGTTCTACCCAGGTCGATGTTCCACAAAAAGGCAATTATCAAGGGTGCAAAGAGCCCAGTTCAGGTTTTCATCTCTTAGATAGGAGTAGCATCATGCCCTGTAAACAATGGCAATGAAACACAGGACTTCATTTTGCAAATGCATTTTTATTGTTTCTGCACGGCACGGCTGCCTCGCATGTCTCTGCAGGCAGCTGGCAGCCTCCTGCCACTCCAGCTTACAGTGCTGCCAGCTGAGGCCAGACCTGGTGTGTTGGGCACTTCTCTCAGAACAGTCTTCCAGGCTTCAGCTATCATTTCCTGCTCCCGACAAAAGACAGCTCATGAATTATGTAAAAATTCTGTCTTTTGAGCTAAGAGAATAGACAGATCCAGGTGACTTTTCACAAACCACAGCTAATGCATGCCCTTCGTATTTCTGGGAAGTGTTTTCATCTTTGACCTTTGGACTTTCTGTGTTTTGATTTTGAGACCAGCTTCTGAATTCTTGCTCTAGGAACATCTGAAATCCAAAAACTTACAAACTCTGGTTGTCCTGTCCGCTTGCCCCAGCTTTTAATCCCTTTCCTAGCCAGGCAGAAATGATGTCCATGTAGTATCAATTAAACCACCTCCCAGAGGAAGTTCTGTGAATGTCCATGTGAACGTGGTGAGGTTAGAGCAGACACTTGCATCTTACCTGAAATATGCTTTCCAAGCTCTCTCAGCTATGTCAGTGCAAGTGCAGTGTGTACATCACCATGTGTATGAAGCACATTTCATCCCATCCTCACCATATTCTTCATCTTGCTCCTTCTCACTTCCTTAATGAAGAGCAGATGTTTGAATCTGGACCAGGCAGATAGAGAGCCCTGATTTCCTCAGGTCTGCAAGATGCAGATTCTCTCTGACCTGGGAATGACCAGTGTAGCACAGTCAAATGCTTTCAGGTTCAAGCACTTCTGCTGTTTGTCTCCAAAATGCATTAGCCTCTCACTGTCCATGGATAAGTCCTACTCATATATCAGGGACTATTTATCTCATACTGTCTTATGCCTTCTTTTCCTGAAATAATATGCCTCAGCAAATGGTTGTCAAGAAATTCCTTATTTTCCTGGTGGTTGCAGCCATCTAGTAATGTGCATTGCTAGGTACCTTATTGTGGGCCTAGCTAACCCTTTTGACTCTCTCTTGGGTCCCCTATCAGTTTTCCTCTACCCTGGAAGCAAGATCTAAAGGCAGACAGTGCCTCTTAGTTGAGCATGCCAAGCAGGACGGGGCTTTGAAGATTAGTCTCTAGACAGCACCATAATTCCTGTAATTGTGAGTGGAATGTTCTTCTGTCTTCTCAGTTGTGATTCTGACCCTGATCAGCAGAATATAATCATGGTGATCATTTAAGCTAGGCTTTCCTGTAGGAAGGTGGTGTGCAGCTTCTCTCCACCCAAGGCACCACATTCAAATTGCAGTTTCTCAAGGTGATTGAATCAATGGTTTCTCATGCTCCTGTCAGAGCCATTCATAACTGTCTCATAAAAGCAAAGGCTGAGCATTTCTAGTTTCTAGCACATAGCTTCCAATAAAATCGCTTTTAGAGCTAGATAGCCTACTTTTTCCTTTCAAACTTCTGGGTTTCATAATTTTAGATCCTCAGAAACCAAAGTTATGGCTTAGACCTTGATGCATCTCCAATAGCTCTAATTTTCATTTCCTTTTTTCACACATGATCAAGAGGTTTAGCCCTCTTCATGACTGTCCCCTCCCACAGAAAAAAACCCATGCAAAGAGTAGTGAGAGACTTCAAAAACAGGGTGAGTGACCTCATCTGCTGTGGAGATGTCAGCCTCCAAGAAATATGAAAGGTCAGAGCTGTTTAGAGCAATGGGGTTTTCACAACTCAGCTAAAAAACCCAGACTGTGTCTGAAGAGCTCTTGGTGTCCTCACCCTTCATCTCATCTTTTCCCAAACTGGTTGGTGACCCTCCATCCAGAGAAATTGGCAGCTCTGTAGTTTTTAATGTAGATTACCAGCCTGTGTTCCATGGCTTAACATGGACTTTCCGAAGGAAAGTGGTGAAGTAAATGACAGATGTTTGCATGGGAATATTGTAAATCCTTTTCATCCTTTAATACCAAACACAGTGTTTTCATCTTGAGCTTCTTCTACCCCCAATATAACGGAATCCTGGAAGTTTTAATTGCACCATCTTAAAAATTTTATTATTTGAACTAATTAGCTGGTTTGGTTGCTGAGCTTTGTGCGGCTGTCTGTGTGGGACAGAGGCAGAAGAACCCTCTCTCGGTGGTGGTGGCAGGAAGCTGGAGGGGCTGTCTGTCGCTGGTGCCGCGGCCCAGGGAGGGGGTTTGCCTGGTGTCACTGGGCGTGGAGGCAGGTCACCCGTACCCGCAGACAGTGTCAGCCTGAAGAATGACTCTGAAGTCTCACTTTCCTTTAAAACCATCACTCTACCAATAAAATGGCTTACCTGCAATCCCCACACAGTTACAAGCACCGTTTAAATATAGCACTGATGTCTATCTGCAAATTACAAGGAAATGAATAAATCGAGGCAGCACAAACCGCAAGAAGGAAGCTGAAATCTTGGAGCTGTGATAGGCTGCGTGTGCCGCGGGACCCGCTCCAGCCTGCACCATCTGCTGCAGAGGTGACACCGCCGCCGGACTGGCCAGCCCGGCCCGGCTCCCCGGCACGCACATCCCCGTGCTGCCGCTCTCCAGCGAGCTGGCCCTCGGGGAGCGGGCTGGATCTGTGCCCCGGGGGCACCTGCACCCCCGCAAAAGCCAAAAGCACCCCGGCCACCCGGGGTCCCAGCCGCAGGGAGGGGGACGGCGCGGCGTTTTCTGGAAATGAATGAGTTCATTTCTGGGAGGCGCTCCAGCACGCAGGGGAGTGCAAGGAGGATGAATGCAGGAAGTTGAAGCACTGTGTGTGTGCTGCTTACCATCCTGCAGCCTGCTAGCTGCAGATATCTGGCAAAGTTATTTGGCCTGGCTTAATTTTTATATTGTGAAGGTTGATTACTTTTTTTGATTGCAAAATTTATATCAAAGCCAGAATCATTAGGTAAAACATGAAGGTGTTGCATACTCTGTGTGTGTGTGTGTGTGTGTGTGTGTGTGTGTGTGTGTAGCTAGCAAGCCACCCTAACCCCTCTCCAGTAATCTTTTACACAATTGGCAGGGTTTATTCCCATGTGAAGGTGGTGCTAATGACACCCTAAAAATTTTATGAAAATATTGGGCTGGGATGTCAGAACCTAGGACATCCCTCTGGCTGTCCTGGATGGCTCGAACCCCTGGCAGGGGGCTCAGAGACCTTGGCACAAAGCCCAAGAGCCCTGTGCCTTTGATTTCAACCCATGGAGAAAATTACC
This sequence comes from Peucedramus taeniatus, assembly GCA_013400575.1. Classification (NCBI taxonomy): domain Eukaryota; kingdom Metazoa; phylum Chordata; class Aves; order Passeriformes; family Fringillidae; genus Peucedramus; species Peucedramus taeniatus. The sequence continues at coordinate 129,445 of WBNO01029877.1, forward strand.
AACCTTATATGAGGATGCACAAGCCACNTGAAAATATTGGGCTGGGATGTCAGAACCTAGGACATCCCTCTGGCTGTCCTGGATGGCTCAAACCCCTGGCAGGGGGCTCAGAGACCTTGGCACAAAGCCCAAGAGCCCTGTGCTTTTGATTTCAACCCATGGAGAAAATTACCAACCTTATATGAGGATGCACAAGCCATGAAAGTTGAGCGACAGTTTGTCACAAAGTAGAAAAATAGAATTTTAAGGTTTTTAGAATAGAGGTTTGGGGGTCAAGATGGAGGGATTTTGGCATGTCCTGTCCTTCTTTCTCCTTCCTCTTAGCCTCCATCTTCTGGGTGATGGTGGCACTTTTGGATTGGTTCAGAGTAGAGACAGACTGTGTAACATGGGTGATAGGTATTGGGAATTAACTGTAAATAATGTACATGTAGTGTATAGTATAAAAAGACAACACCGCCCTGAAGGAGGGCAGAGTGCCTCTGTCTGGCCTGCCAAGCAGATCACGGCAGGTCAGGAAAGGAATGTACTAGATAAGAGAAAATAAACAACCTTGGAAACTACTTCGGCTGCCAGGCTAGGAAAAAGAGACTCTCTAACACGTATCGGGGTAATTTTGACCTCCTGAAACCCCGACACTGGGGAGCGGAAAAAAGCTCAACACATATTAGGTACTTAATTTTTCAGACTCCACCGCGGGGGGAGTGTCCATTGATGCCTTGTGCCTTATTAACCCCCCGACACTGCACTGCAGGCTAATTCTGCTGCTCCAGAACTCCACCTTACCTGCAAGGTCTTGTGGAAACCAAAGCATATACCCTAAGGGCCCAATAAACCCATTTATTGTCCTTCCACATGCCAGGCCTTCCCAGGATGAAGGCAGTGGCTCTTGGCACCAACAAACCTTTCCCCTGGCCACCAGCTTGGTGGCCACACCAGGCTGACTGTGGGCAGTGGAAGGTGAATGCTCATGTGTAGCCTCTTCTTCCAGCCTCTCTGGCACACCCCTGTGGACGAGGTAGTACTGAAATTAGTCTAGCAGGATGCAAGGATCATTCCAGCCAAAACGTGTCTTTCCCAGGAAAAGCTCTTCATCTTTGAATGGAGGAGGCAGACAGTGGCTGCAGGCATGAACCCAGTGAATGCAAGGACAAAGTGTGGAGAAGGACAGCGGGTTGAGGACAGTTCAGTTGCAGGTATAGCTGGGGTTCATTAGGGCCATTTAGTGCATTCTGCCTTTTGCAGGAGTCTGAAGTAGAGAAGTGGGTTTTGGCCAGGAGGAGAAGTCAGCTAGTTCTCAGAAATAAGGCAGCACATGCAGATATGGGGAGCAGGAAAGGCATAAAAAATGTAAAAATAAAAATCAGTGCATAAAGACAGGTCTTCCTCTCAAAAAAAAAAAAAAAAGAAAAAAGAAAAAAGAAAAAAGAAATAAAAAGGAAAAAAAAAGGAAAAAAGGACAAACCAAATTTGGCTGGGAAAAGAGGTGGACAGGTATACAGGTATGAGGTGCTGCTTGTGGCCACACAGGGTCAGTTATGGGGGGGTGTGGGGAGAATGGGAACTGTTATGAGGGCAGGTGTGGAAGAGCTCAGTGAGAGTTGAGAGAGGGATACTATAAGGGAGAGGACCAGGAGCAAGCCTGGAGACCATCCTAGGGGAGGATGGAGAAGGAAAAAGGGAATGAAAGGGCCCCCCAAAGGGCGGCAGTGGGGCCTTGGCCATAAGGAAGGTGACAGTGGGGCTGGTAAGTGTGGGTGTAAGTGGAGGGCAAGGGGGAGTTTGAGGAATACAGAGTAGTGAGTTGTGGTTGGAATAGGGGAAGAAGCTTGAGGAGGAGCTTGGAGGGAGAAAAGGAGCAGAAGGCAGTGCAGCAAGAGGAATTCTGCAGCCACAGGTGCTCTGGCGAGCAGGAGGAAAGGAGGCCAGGAAAGAAGAAGAGAATGGATGATGATGATGGTCAGAAGTATCTGGTTGTGTTCAGGGGAGTCAATGTTAGATGTGTGGCTGGGTCCAGAGGAGCTGGAAGAGAGGGTTATTGGAAGGCCTTGCCCAGGAGGCTTTCACGCACACTTGGAAAATGGGTTAAAAGCAGCTCATGAGCTGGGATAGAGTGAGCCAGAGTGAACCCAGTGCTGCAGAGAGATAAAATCAGGAGACTCAGAGCTGTTGGAGAGAACCTGAGGAATCTTTGTGCAGAGGGACAAGGAGAGGCTGAAAAAAGCAGAAAAGCCACAGCCAGTGATATTGCCAAGGTCACAGTAAGGCCAGGTGGAGAGACAAGAAGATGATGCTGAGGGAGAGACAAAGGTGGCCATAGAGAAGGAACTGAGAGCCCAGAGATCAGATAAGGAGCAGAGCATAGCCTGAAGAACGTTTTTAAGAGGAGTGAAAGTTAGCAAGTGGTCCTGATGTGGTGAAGCCTTAGTGAAAGTGGGATGTTGAATATTTCCTCAGTTCCTCAACAAAGTCAAACAAAGCTTCCTTGGCTTCAGGTAAGTATCTCCCCACAGACACCCACGTGCTCCTGCTCCTGCCTAGCCATCTCCAGCTCCATGTTTGGAAGTAGAAAGTGAACACTTTTCAAACAAAGACAGAAGTTCCTGTGCAGTCCACCATGGAATCTCAAGATTGCCAAGGGTTTAATGGGCCAAGAAGGCTGATTTTAAGTAGCGAATAGTTCAATTAATCATTTATTTTATTGCCAATAATGCAAAAGTTCAAGCTGCCATTGCTAGCCAACACTTCTTTTTGGAAAGCCTGGCTCCTTGGACTGCCATTGCCATGACCATGCTCCCAGGAAGAAGGTGCTGCTGTGAGCAGCACAGGTGCAAGGAAGTGCTATGTTCCCAGAATGCATGGGATTGCTCTGGATCACACAGTCCAGCAGAGATGTCCTTCCCTTTCCATGAGTGTGCAGCCAAGCCTTGCACATAGATTGTCTCCATCTCCCCCCAAGCCCCTTGCAGTCTTTCTGTGGGCTGGGCTGGGGGAGCCACTGCTCCTCTCCCCCATCCCATGGGTGGAGGGGAGTGGCAAAATGCACCAGGCAAAGGTCACTTACCTGATGCTTGAGAAGGATTTCAAGGGACAAGGTCTTCTGCCTGGCAAGAAGGAAAGTTAACCTGCCCCCCTGTGTGTGGGGAAACACCTGGTGAGGTTTGCTAAGGGGCAGATAAAAGCCTGGGGTAGGTCCAGAGAAAACCCACGATTAAAGGCTACCTAAAGCCATTCTTCTACCTCTAAAATAGTCCTGTGCTTATTTGTGAGAAATCATTCAGATTTGCTTTTAAATGCACTGGAAGCGGGTGAGTTTTAACGTAAGTACACAAAGCAAATGTGCTGTTTATCACTTCTTATGCTGATGATTAAAGCAAAGGTTTTCTTTTCTCTGCAAGGAATATTGTGAACTGAGTGCAATTGTGTTAATGACAGCAGTAACAACAACAGAATAAGTATTATTTTAGTGGAAACTGAGGTGTTGGTGAAACACAGTCTAAGAAGTTGGAGCAAGACAGGGCTGGGTTAGAGGCTCAAAATCCTGACTCCACTGACTTTGTGGGCTGAGATGTCACCCCTGAGAGAAAAGTCTATGTTTTAAAAAAACAGAGATGACTTCAGTTATTTGGGAGTGGGTCTGTGGTGTTACCTGACTGTTGAGGACATTCCATGAACTTCACAGCCACCTGCCTGTGTTTTGATGGCCATTTTGGAACTGAAGCAACTGATGTGGTGGAAATAATTATCTCACCATCTGATTTAGTCACTCCGGCAAGGTGTTTGCAGAACTTAGCGCTTTGTATAGGATAACAAAAAAGCAATGGGCTGGCTAATTCAATTAAAAGCAAATAACTACAGTCTAGGCACTGACAGCATGTGGGAGGAAGTGGTGTTGTTTCCACTGTGACTGGCAGCGAGCGACTAGCGAAAACAAGGTGGTTTGAGGAAGGCTTGCGTGTTAATGGCATTTCCCTGTTCTGTTTGTCAAGCAAAGGTGGGAATATAGAGTCAGAGTTTACTTGAATCGGTTCCTTTACAAGAATAGAATGGGGGCCTCCAGGGAACGGTGCCGAGTCGTTGTGGCACACAGGCAGCCCTGAGCTTGCTGCAAAGTGCCCGTGAGTGTGAGGGGCAGGTACCCGAAATTGCTGTGGGTGAACAGAGCAAAAGGCACCAACCAGAACTGTGCACAGGGCAGGTAGGAGATGGAAGTCTGGCTGCCAGGAGTGCTGAGCTGCTTTTGCTCTCTCTCTCTCTGTGGCAGCTGGGCTTCCACTGCCTGCTGTCAACTGGAGGCTTGTGCCTGGAAAAAGTCTGCCCATGGCGTGGCTGATTCACTTCGCACTTGCAGCAGTTGCAGGCCCACTGTGCAGCCAAGGGCTCAGCAGTCTGGCTGTGGTGTCGCATTTTTCCAGAAGTGAATCAGTCTCTGCCTGATGGCTGTAATCAGGCATGATAACCCAAAAGTGTCTAATAGCACCTTCCTCTGTCTCTGCCTGTCTGTGTTCATCTTTCTATTTTTACAAAGATAAAAAGGCCACCTGTACTGATTCTGGGTGCTCCATCCTACAGGACAGCCTATGGGATGTTAATTTCCCTTCTAACCACCCCAGATGATTTTGCATGAGGAGAAAAAATTTCTGTATCAAAACTCACTTTAAAAGAAAATAGTTCATAAATAACTAATTCCAGCCTTTCGATGGCTTAATCTTTCAGTCAGTGTCTTGAGAGAGAGCCAGAACTGAGGTGCAGCACAGAGAGGGGCAGTTTCTAGACTCCCAAGTATGTGATGCCTCTCACACTGGAGCAGGGATTCCTCTGCAGTGCTATGCTCCTACTCACAGCTCTTACTCTGATTTGAAGTCTGCCAGCCCTGGCTGGCACCAAACTCCTCATACTAAGTCACACTCAGCCTTCTAATAGGTCTTGTTTCTCCTCGAATACATTACAGCAAAAATAAAAGAAGTATGGAGATTCTCCCCCTCCCGCACCAGGTAACATATTTTGTCAATGGAAACAGAGCGGATATGCTCTGGACTTAGCTCTGTCATTTCAAAGATGTACAGAACAGCATAGATCTGGAAAAGCTCAGACTTGGACTGGCATTACCTCTGGCCCATCCTGATGTGCCCATGCTGGCTTTGGTGAGGTTTTTGTCTGTGTCTCGTCTTGGTTCAAATCAGATTACAAGCTCTCTCTCACGAAGTACTGAGATGAGCTGGTGGCTCCAGCAGGGAGCTTTTTGTGGTGCCACACTACAAAGTCTCGGAGAAGGTGGCAGGGTGAATAAAACAAATGCAGCCAAGAAGTAGCACTGCTACAGCACATCTTACAACACACAAAGCGCCAGCACATGCTTGCTGGCATCCTGTAAAGCACAACCATCCTGGCCATGCCGGGTGCCTTGGAAGACATAGCCTGCAAGTGTGTCCTGCAACATCCTCTACCACCAGCCACAGGGGCATCCTCAGGAAAACACTGAGAGAAGAGGCAGAGGGTCTCCGGTGTAATCAGAAACGCCTTAATGCCACTAGATGTGTGTCCAGATCTCTCCAGGGTATTAAAAACCCTCACGACAGCATAACCCAAGAATGTGCCCAAAGCAAAGCTAGCATGGCCCTGTGATGCACATGTCCACACCACACAGCTCCAGCCATTCCACGGCTTTGCAGCCCCGTGCTCTCAAACCATGTCCACAGCTGATGGTATTGGATGTTTTGTGTGTCTGAAATGGTTTTCATTTCCAGCTGCCCCTGAGTAGGGCAGCTCCTGCTGCTCAGTGATGAGGATTGCATGAGCCGGGCACTGCTGGGAGGGACCAGGATTCTTCACCAGGTAAAACCTGTATTACTGTTGGGACCCTGCTAGAAAAGAGAACAGCTACTTGACCACATTTACTTAGACCAAAGGGTAGTTCCTTTTGTTCTGTGGTTGGCATCAGGAACTTCACACCAGTGATTTTTTTTTAAAGTTGTTTTTTTCTTTTACCCAGTTTGAATGGAGCTGCCTCCTGCTCTTCTTTCCACATTGCTTGTTTATTCTCACTTAGTGCTTCTGCCTCCCTGTAATTCAGAAACACTGGCTGAGGAAGGAGACAAGGCAGCTCACTGGTGTTCATTTTTTTTGCAACAACTATATTGTTGCTGCCTGTGCTGGTTTGGCTTTGACAGACAGCAAAACAAACTCCTTGGTGTTTGCATGGCCCTGTCCCATGTTAGACCCCTCTCCAGCCCCATGGCATATGGAAAGCCTTTGTCCTGGGTGATGGGAAAGTCTCTGACCCCACACTCTCCAGCACCTCATTGCAGCCTGGGCAGCGTTCACAGCAGCAGCACCTCAGGAATTGAGCTGCATCCCAAGTGGAAGTGTTTGTGTTTTTTCCTTCTTGTTTGCTTTTTTTTTTCTTTCCCACTGCTGCCACAGGTCTGTCTGCTTTGCCTCTGCCTGTCAATAAGCTGGGGCTGCAGGACAATAAGAATTCTGTTTTGCAGAAGAAATAGGGAGCTTTGTGACATTTGGAATTTGGGCTTTTGTTTTGTTGTCTAGTTTGGGGTTTTTTAAAAATTCAGCAAGGGATGGGGAGAAAGCAAGATTTCATTAAGATTTTTCTTGGGGAAAAAGGCTCCAAGAAACAATAAAAATAATAAAATAATAATTTAAAAATTTATAGCAAAGGGAAACCCTTCAAAAGTACTTCAAACCAGTAAAAAAGTTTGAAATCAGGAGTGGGGCCCTGGCCCAGTGCAGTCTCTCCAGTCACCTGCTTGCTCTTGTGTTGACACCTGTGCCATGCATGGCTGCAGGTGACTCAGCAGAGATACTGAGATGCCCAGACACTGCTGTCCCTGGAGGCAGCATCCAGGGATGAGCAAAGGAGGCTTGAACTCTGTGGAGAAGAGGCTGACCGGTGAGGAGGACACCTCTTCACCCCTGCCAAAATCAGTGATTTCAAGGCTCATCCCTCAGCCCACTGGGAGTACTCCTGGCTCTCCAAAGCTGGGCTCCATAGGTGCTCAGAGAAAGCCCAGCAGAGGGGATGTCTCTCCAGGAGCCAGGGCTGGTGCTGTGTGATGCAGCTGGAGCGTGGTTTTGGGTGCTCGGGCAGCGAGGCAGGGCCTGGAGGGAAAGCTGCTCCTTGCAGGCTGGGGCTCACTGCAGGCACTCTTGGCAGCACAGCGGGGCTGGGCTGCTCAGGGGCTGTGTGTGCAAAGCTTGGCTTCTTCTAAAAACAGGAGACTTACTCAGAAGCAGAATCCAGTACTTGCCTTTACTCCAGCTCTTTTATATATAGTCCCCATTTCTTCTGATTTTACTTCAGCAGTCGCTGTATGAATTGCTGCTCTGAGGTGTGTGCAGGGGGTGCAGGGACAACTGAGTGCTGCTGGCCAAGCTGGAGCTGCTGTTTTGCTCCTGGATGAGGGGCTCCTTCTGCAAGGGCCATGTTGGAGAGCAGACTTCATCCTCCAGATGGTTGTTAGGGGTGTGTATATTATGTCACCTTAAATGAAAGTGGGGGCTCTTCTTTTTTCCCCAGAGATAGACCAAGAGAATTTTTATTAGTGTTTTCCTTCCTGTTGCTGTTTTTCTCATTTCTTCCCCCAACCCCCCAGTTTTTTAAAGAAACATAGCTAAGCTGCAAAACTAAGAGCTTTGTTTCCCTGCAGTGCAGGATGATGCAGAGCGTGGATTATTCCTCCAGTCTTTTCAAGGGAGGTGTCTGATGCCAGGAAGCATGTTAGCTCAAAACCTGTGCTCAGAGGGAAGGAAAACCAGCAATGGTGGTTTGACCTTACCTCCAGGAACACTGGTGCCAGAGGCAGCAATAGGCCTCAGTTTATCTGAAACCCAGAAGACCCCCAGATCCACCAACCGAATGTCTCGAGGAGCTGCAGCGTTCCTGCTGCCCTTTCCCAGCACACAGCATGGTGATGGGAGTTGGTGATGCCTTCACTTCAAGGATTCCCAAACTGATGAATCCAGGCCTCTGTTTATGACAGCAATTCAGAGCACAAATACATGGGGGGCTGGCTTCTTTCTCTCCTGTCATTTTTACAAAGCTATGGCAACATAAACAGGGATTGGTAACAGCCAGAAGAGAGCTCAATGGAGCAGTCTGAAGTATTTTCCTAGGAAAGATTCACACAGGCATAAATCCTTGGCCCACGTGATTATGAGCAGAGATAAACAGAAATGTTTATCTCTTTTTAAACACTGAGGCTACCCTACTTGGAGTTAGGGAATTTAAAAGCAAGGGACATCTTTCTATACTTAAGAATCAACCTGATTTTCATTTTTCCAGCAGTAGCAGTGTAACTTCTGAAAAAGCGGCGTATCCTATATGTTTCCTCCTTCAGTTAGTAGAAGCAGGGCACAATCAGCACACATGTGTATGCAGAAGACACATACACAAATCAGGTCATCTCCGTGTTGGAGTCAAAATCAAAACAGGCACCAAAAAAAGCAAAGCAAACAAAAACCCCCCAATAAACTCATAGCTTTGATTTCACCTTGTGTGAAGGTAAGCTTGAGACCATCAAACAAGAACTTTCAGGCATTTGGTTACTCAATTTTTATTAATGCTCTCTTCTGCTTTACTGTCTAGACACCAAACCAAAATGAGGTTGGCAGCGGCAGTAGCTTCTAATAAATGACATTTCTTGCCCTCAGAAATTTCCTGTCTAAGTCAAGAGGGCAAGTGCCATAAGAATGGAAACATTACTAACTAGATCCTCCCCTGCCACCTTTGAAAAAGTGACATAATGAGAGGATTGGTAAGAAAAATATTATGGTTTTGATAGTTTGAAAAAAAAATTAAAATATGGACATCATTTTTTGAATGGAGTCATATGCCTACAAGACCTGGAAATCACACCGTGGACCCCTTTAGGGTCTTAGGCAGGAGACTGGCACCTGCCCTGGGTACTCAGGGCTGCTGCAAGGAGCCTTTGGGGTGCCCAGCTCCAGGAAGGCCCCATAACTCTCCCTCATGAGCTCATATCTCAGATTTTGCCCCTGCCCAGGTAGTGCTGTCCTAGCTGGTGGTGAAAGGAGCATTTCCAGGAGCTGAGGCTGCTCCCTGCTTGTCCTCGCTCACAGGCAGAGGAGAAATGAAGGATCAGGCACAGCTGCAGGAAGGGCTGGCCAGAGGCTTTCCCTGCATTGACAATCAAGGTCTCAACACCATGTACAGGGGTGGGGTGTTGGTGGGAGCTTGTGGCATCAGTTCACAGCCTGTCACTTTCCCAAGGACTCCGAGGAGCCAGCTGGACCAATGGTGGGATGGGGCCCGGTGGCTCTGTGGTGGCAGTGAGAGGCTGGGGTAGGCCCAGGGCCTTGGAAGTTGCTTTTGACTGGGCAGACCATCAATATATATCATAAGTAAAACCAACCAACCCCAAGCCCCAGCAACCTATTTTTGTGAGCAATTGCATCCATTATCCTAATTAAGAAAGACATGCCAGAATTCTGCATAAGGATTGGGATTGACTGGAGTGATTACCCACCATGTCCTCCCAGGGCCGGGTACCTCTGTGGGTGCAAAAGGAGGCTAAAAGGGTTGAAGAATGAAAGTACAGCACATGAAAGGTCTCTTTGGCAAGCTAGGGAAAAAGAGCAGAGATAAGGGATGGTTTTGGCACAGGTCTCAGGATACAGAAAGGACTCACGGCCCATGACTCAGAGGTGCTGGTCACCGCTGTAGCGCTCTCTGAAGCAGTGGGTGTTCAGCTTGTCAGAAAGTCAACCCTTTATTTACAAACCCACTCATCACCTACAAGCCTGCTTATTTACAAAGCCTGTTGATAAAAGTACCTCTCCTTGAACTCTCAAAGGAAATCTCTTTAATCACAAAAGTCTCACATTGCTTCTTTGCTTTCGGTTGGTTTTTCTATTTTATTCCTATTTTTCACTTCACTTACAGTATTATGCAGACAGAGCAGAGTATTACGAAGGCCACACAGGCAAATTTAAGAGATGTCAGTGTTTGATTTGTCTGTGCAGTGTTGGTGTGCCTGGGTATGTGGTTCCCTTAACTTAAGGAGACAGAAATGGAAGGGATAGCAAACTTCAACAAGATGGGAGTCCATTTCATTGGACCCTTTTTGGCTGTAGCCTGATGCTGCACCTCCCAGAGCTACTCAGAATTGCCATCAGTATCATCAGTCCTCACCCAGTATGTCCTGATATGCTCCAGGCACTTTCCTCTTCACTGCTTCCCTTTCCCATCACCACCATCTCTAAGGCACAACTTCTCCCTCCCTCTCTCATCCCTCATCCCACTCTGAGCCATGCCTGCTCTCCCCTCCACTCCAGCTCCTGCCTTGCCCCCAGCAGCTCTGGGGCTCAGGCGGTGCTGCCAGCACTGTTGGAGCCCGTGGTGGTGGGAGCTTCCTCCTGGGTGAGACCCCACCAATTCCCACTCCTTGGGGCTGCAGCACGAAGTTCCATGCAGGGGGGCTCAGGTACAGACCCCAGGGGGGCTCATGGGGAGCCCTGGGTGTGGAATAAAGCTAGGAAGGATTTTTTTTTTAGCTGTCCAGCTCCAGGGAGTGCTTGTGAGCAAGATGATTTATTTCTTCAGAGGTTTATAACTTGGCAAATTTTGGATGGAGGTTTTTTGCAGGCTAGCAGCACATTCCTGACACCCAAGCCAAAGTCCTGCCACATTTCAAGTCCTTTTTCCAAAGCCTGGGGACACGAGGAAAAGGTCACCAAGTTTCTTGAAGCATGGAGCAGGGGAGAAAGAGTATATTTTCTTCCAGCTAAATGATCAGCAACTACTAAAAATTTCCAGGCAAAGAAAATAGACTGGGGGAGGCTCCAACCTGGGATATTTTAGCCCAAAATTACAAGCAACTGTAACTAAGAAGCAAGAGGCAACTGCTGGATCTCCTTGTGTCCCATTTTTACATTTTTTGAAGACTGAAAATTTCTGTACAGTGTTATTTGCTATGGTTGGGAAGAAGCAGTGCCCTGCTTGCTTCTCCCCCCACCTCCCTTTTTTCTGAATGAAAGTGTTTTACAAATGAAAAATGAGGTTTCCTGAAATGATGGGTTGCTTTTTATTCTGAGTTGGCTTCCATGAAATATATTTGTGAGCATTTCGCCTTTATCTCTGAACTTGGTGGGGTGGGGGTGACAAGGGACCATACTGTCCTGGTCAGCCTGGCCAGGCAGAGACCAGCGGGGCATTTGAGGAGGTTCTGGGCAGCCCCAGGAAAAGACTTGTCACTCTCTTTGTCTGTCCCCAGATTCAGAATCAAACCTCATCTACCTCTGTTTCTCCTTAGGGCCTGTTGCACATCTGGGGAGGGAGAGGCTGCAGAGGGCTGTGTCCCTGTCACACCACGGGGCTACAATCCCAGCCAGTGCACCATCCTCATGATATCCTGGGGAGAGGCTTGGCTGCCTGGGCATCATCACTACCCCACGTGGACACCAGACCAGATGGGGGGAAGGTGTCCCTGGACTGCTCACAGGGTATGACCTGCACTTGCCCTGAGTGCTGCTGGCTAGCTCACTTTTCCTTATGCTTTTTGACTCGTCTCAGAGTCTTCACTCTCTGTCCCTTCACTGAACTCCCTTTGTGTCCTAGCCCCTCTTTCCCTACTGCCCTAGAGTGCCACCAGGAAGGATGGGAAGGGCTAAGGAGTCCCATTCCCTGGAATGAGAGAACACCAGTGTCTCCAGAAATGCAGCCTGACCTGCATGGCCCTCTGGGCAAGTGAGAGATGAGGAGACCGTGTGCATGTTTTGGAGAGTGTGGGCCAAGGCCACTGTGTCTGTGCCTGGGAACAGCTGATACTCAGGAGGGAAGGCTCAATATGGGAATGGAGGCACCTCAGCACACTTAGAAGTACTCAATAGCTCAATGAGCAGCAAAACTCTCCCAAGGAAAAATGCAACTGTGAATGATAGACTGTTGCACGGGTTAGGATAATAGTCTGAATGGCCCATGAGCACAGGAGCTAAAACTTGTAAAAAACCCCCAACCTTGCTCACTCTTTCTGACCTGTGGGCTCACTGCCACAAAGCATTGCTGAGGCAAAAGCCCCACAGAAAAATCAAAAGCCTGGTAAGTCAACCCCTTGCCCCTCATCTACATGGCTATTGAGAAGAGCAGGGCAGTACAGAGATGAAAAACCATTTTGTGCAATCTTATGCAGGTGGTAAGGGCTGCAGGGATGCTGCAGCTGCAGTGGAATCTTCCAGCAGGTATGCAGGAAGGGCAGACGATGTCCTGTGAAGCTGGAGCGCTTACTCCTCCTCACACTCAGGAAGGCATTGTTCTTTTTAGAGCAGTCCTAGCTTCAGTTTTCATCCTGTGGGACCAACATAAAAGCAAAAGGATGAGCATTTGTGTCTGTGAGCAGGGGTAGATCTACTAATGGACAGGTCTGAGGAGACTGAACCTTTGCTCACCCTCAACTCCTGCTGGTGTTGCTCCCTCCAGACAGCCTCTTCTCTCCCAGGGCCAAAATGGCACAATTTCAAATGTGATATAACAGGATGTGTATAACAGATTCTGTTTTGCCACAGAGGAAACCTTTATTACATTGAAGTTAAGCTGAAATATTACATTGGTGAAAAGTGTAAATTTTTTAAAGAAAGAAAATATAGTACAAAATCCCTCTCAGGTAACACCCCCTCCAATAAATCAAATATATAAAAAAACACTTCCCAATAAAACGACCAAGCAAAACACATGAAACATAAACCCCAAAATGACCAACCAGCCCCAAGACTCTGACAAAATGGCAGCAACTGGGTTTTATTGGAATATGAGGAACTGAATAGATGCAAACCCAAACAAAATGCAGATATGGGAAGTGGGAAGAAAACACAAAAACACCCCAACAAGATGAAGAATAGAAGGAAATAAACACTTGGGGCATCATTCCAAAAAGCCCACACTTCGTGGTGTGAGTCACTTCAGATGATGCTCCACCAGCCCACTGTGTCTTTGTTCTCCTCTCTGCTCTCTGCAGCATGATAAAAGCACAGGAAGGATGTTTGATGGCAGATTAGCCATTGGCCACTTTCAAAGGAGAGTCATTTAGTGAGATTCACTCATATTTGTATAAGCTGAAACAAAAAAATATGAACAACATGTGTAAAGCAACCAGCCTGATCTTGCAAGCACGCTTCATTTTGGATCTGGCTGATGGGAAAAACACTCCATTGGAGAGAATGTGACACTATGAATACAGATAACATCTCCCAGCAAGCCTCAAACACCTATTTCTAGATGAATGTTTACCACCATGTGGTCAGTTGTGGCTGACCATGTCGTGTACAAGTCTGATTAATACAGCTCTAGTGTATCAGTTTTAGTTTTCTTAAGTATAGGCGTGTATGGGGGAGAGGGGGTGTGTCTGACTCGATCTTCATTTCTGTAGCACAGTGGAGCTATCAGCTTATACCAAAATCTGTGAGCTGTTTTTCCCAAGGTGGTCAACCTGATAAAAAGGCTCCCCAGAAAGGTGGAACCATTTTTATCAGTGAGTGTTTATCACTCACCATCATTGGTAAAAGCTCGCTAGTCAGACTGAAGGCCATAAGAAATAGAGGAAACCCACAACATTTCTTCAGTTATTTGAGTGACATGCTGCTCCCCGAAAGGCTGAGAAAGCTTTTGAAGACGGAGTAGTCTTTCATTCATGAGAACTGAGCTGGTTTTACTGTTTGTTTGTTTATTTGCTTGTTTTTGGGGGCTTTTATTTTTTCTTTCTTCTTTTTTTTCTTTTTTTCTTTTTTTTGCGTTTAAAGCTGTCTTACAGATAAAACCTGACACAATTCACCACAGGCAGGAAACCCTGGAGGGTGCGGTCTCTGGGTAGAGCAGAGGCCCAGGGCTTTGAGTGAGTATCTCACTTTCATCCCTGCCACTGGCACTGACTCGCTGGCTGCTGGGGGTGAGTCTCCTCCTGGCTCTACAGCTCCTGGGGACGTGGTGGCCCACCCAATGGGACAGCTCTGCTATTAAAGACAGCCAGTGCTAGGCACATGGTTTGGGGGCTGTCAAAGCCAATGGACGGTGTCTTTTGGCTTTCACAAGTTCTGCTGTTCATCCCTGCAAACTGCACTCAGAGTCAGAGATCAAAGGTGTCAGAGAGTGCCACAAGAAGCTACTCTGGATTTGTAAATTGAGTTTTCAATATGTTCACACATTGTGTATGAGGGTGGCAGAGGAGTGAAAGCACCACTGCCTTCATTGTAGCATCAAGCATGGCTTGTCATGTATGAGCCACCCAGATGTACCATGACTCTGCTCCAGGAGGACTTTAGGTTCATGTCTCTGCTCTTGCATCAATGCGTGTGGCCAAAGTGGAGGCACCAAGGCTGATCACATGTCAGGAGGGGAACCTTGGGCACTTTGTCCCACCTCAAGTGAGGCTGCATTTGAAGCTTCCAGCCCTAGACCATGCATTCTTTGTCCCTACCCTGTTTCTTGTGCCAGACCTTGTGTTCAGCAATCATCTGCTCAGTGGTCTGATGACACAGATGATGAATTCAAGGCAAAGGTGGCGGGCTTGGCCAGGGAAGCGATGCAGCAGCCTCACACTCCTCAGAGCCAGCTGTGTCCAGCTTTGCAGTTCCTCAGTCCCACAGAAGAATCCACTCTGAACACCATAAGAAAAGCACAAGTGTGCCTCAAGAGCATGAAAGCTGCATGAAGAGGCACCTACACAACTTGTTAGAAGAAGTCCGAAGTTCATATTTAAACAATCCTTAGTTACAACACTTCATCAGTCTTCAAATTTTAAATGTTGATCTTCACCTGTCCTCAATTCTCACTTTAAGCAACAAAACACCACTTGGCTCCTTTTTTCTGACCAAAGAATTCATGGACTCAATCATAGAATGTTTAGGCTGGAAGAGACCTTAGGTCTCATCTAGTTCCAGCCCCCCATCCCATGGCCAGCGACAGTTTTCACTAGACAAAGTCAGTCAAAGCCCCATCCAATCTGGCCTTGAACACTTTCAGGGATGGAGCATCCAAAAACCTCTCTGGGCAACCTCTTCCAGTGTCTAACCACCCTCACAGTAAAGACTTTCTTCCTAATATCTAATCTAAACTTCTCCTCATTCATCTTTAAGCCATTCCCCTTTGTCCTACCACTGTACATTCTTGTAAAATGTCCACCTCTCTTGCAGACCTTTGGGTACTGCAAGGGGCTAGATGGAGTCCCCAGAGCCTTCTTTCCTCCAGGCTGAACAACCCCAGCTGTCTCTGTCTGTCTTCAAAGGAGAAGTGCTCTCAGAGGAGCCCTCTGATCACCTTGGTGGTCCTCCTTTGGGTTTGCTCTAACAGGTCCATGTCTTTCTCATGTTGAGGGCCCCAGAGCTGGATGCAGCACTGCAGGTGGTGTCTCACCAGAGCAGAGCAGAGCAGAGCAGAGCAGAGGGGCAGAATTCCCTCCCTCGCCCTGCTGGCCATGCTGCTTTGGATGCAGTCCAGAACATGGCTGGCTTTCTGGGCTGAGAGCAGACATTGCTGAAACTTCTTGTCCATCTGTTGCTTCCTGCACAGCTTAAACCATGGGAATTGGGACTCCTAACCATAGTGCGACCTACAGCAGCCTACATCCCATCTTAGGATGTTAAAATCTGCTTGTGAAGCTGGGTGCAAAAAACAATGGGATTTGTACTGGAAAAGTTGACACACAAGTCCTGATTCGCTATGGGATGTCTCCCCAAGTACCTTCAGGAGGCTGGACTGAAGTATGGATACACAACTCAGGTGGGACTGTGCAATGAGTACTCTCAGGAGCAGAAAACCACACACACAGAGAACATATTGGCACTGGCACCAGGGTCCCCAAAGAGTGGAGTTTATCAGGGTTTAGAGAGAGTTTCAACATTCACACATATGGGACCCTAAGAAAAACTGTTTATTTTGTCCATGAGCTAATCCATGAACCACCTGGGTTTGTAAAGCTGAAACTGACTACATGAGCTAGAAATCAGATTTCCCATTTGACTCAGGGTTAAATAATGACCCAAAAAGGTTAACCTGGGCAGCGCTGCAGCACAAGGGTAAAACGTGCCTGCAAGAGATGTCTTCCTCAGAGATTGTATCGGAACTGGGCCAGTTGTGCTGCTCATTCTGGACATTTCAAAATGTAGGGTAGGTTTTATCCTTGTGAGACAGAAAATTTTTCTGGAGTTCATTTTATTCAGTTTTGTAGCACTTTTAATTATTACAAAGAATCATCTCACCTCCTGCACCATGATATCACATTCTCCTGTTCTCCAGCATGAGTAGGTGGAGATGTCTGAAGAGACAGCGACGGAGATTCCCTTTCCTGTGCAGGCTGTACCAAAGAGAACTAGAACAGGTGTCTACCAACATTTTTTACCCAAATGGTTCAGAGTTCTCTGGTCTCTCCTGACGCATTTTCAAACCTATGTCTGCCTGTATTTATTGCAGGTTCTAAAAATAATTAGCACCGTTCACATTTTGAATTTGAATTATCTGCTGAATATCTAAAAAGATAAGCTGGAACGGGAAGCCCCTCCGTGAGCAGAAGTACAATCTAGTTAAAATGAGTGAAATTTATCAGAAAATATGAGTAATGAGCAGTGAGAAAAACTGTCTCATTTTGCTAATTTTACTTTATAAATTATCTGATTTGACATTCTGTGCTAAAATCTGCTTATGAATGAAGAAAAGCTAGGCATGTACTTCACTTGATCAAAGCAGAATCTGTGGCTGCAAAAATGTTGTTACATTAGTACTGCAGCACGAAATCCTGTGCCACCAAAATGAAGACTCTCATAGTTGTTTCTAGATCACCGTGTATTTAGAAATAACTGGGTACATTGGGCTTCAGGTTTGAGTCTATGCTGAGCCCCCGGTTATCTGCAGTCACATCAGAACTGCAGTAATTTCACCACACAGGTGTCATCAAACCACGGAAACATGCAGCAAAGCTTTCCTTTCCCCTACCTGCACCCCATTTCAGGAATAAAGGAAAAGATAAAATGAGTGAAAAGATAATTCTTAATCCTTAACTGGTATTTAATGCATTTTTCATGAGCTATATTGAGACCATCAGTTCATTTTATTTGTGCACTTTTGCCTGGGACTGGCAATGAACTTTTAATATTAAAGGTTTTTTTTCACAAAAGGTGAAAGGCTGCCAGAATAGGCTATAAAACTAAGCATGTGTTAATGGCATCTGTTACAAATAAGGCTGGATTCCACTTTCCATTGTCTTACTCCTTTTTCCTCAAGTTGTTTAAATTTTCCAATTCAAAAGGAATTTGGCTGAAGATTTCCCTCACTTGGTCTTGAGCTCAAGGAGGGCTGCTTGCAGAAGAGATGTACGAAACCTACTACAAGCCTTTAAATAGTGGGGTTGTGAGAAGAAAGGAATACAGTTGTCTTCTGGGATGTTCAGACTAGAAGCAACTAGGTACAATAAAGAAGCCCACCCAGTCCCCCTGTTTGCTCCCCAAGAAATCCCAGAGCAGATCTGTCAATGCAGCTCCAAAAGCTGTTCTGTGCCGTGATAAATCCCACAAACTGTAGCATTTAAGTTACTCACCAAGGCACATTGTTTTAAAAGACTTCAAGGTTGCACTGGTGATTCTCCAAAGGAAAGCCCCCTTGGGTTGTCACGTAATACTGAAAGGAGTATATAATTTACATGATAAACACCTTGTTCTGAAATAAATATACCATTTTGGACCCACTCTTAATATCTTCGTTAAAAACAAGCTTTTAGATCTCTGCAGCTCAAAACAGCACAAGAGAAATGGAATTGAATTGCACATATCTCCTCTTTATGGAGAGGAGTGCTTATATAGTGCTTGGCAGCACTATATAAAACCAGAACTTAAAAAAGGTGAAGACAGAAATGGCTATTGTGTTCCCTTATGAAACTGTGTTCCCTGTTACTCCTAGTTTTGCCTTTCATTTCATGCCAAAAGAACTCTAGTAAGTGATGCTAAGTCAGAAAACAGCCTGTCAACCACATGAAGCCTAAATACCCTTAACATGTAACACAGCTTGTGCAAAATTATTTTTGCCTATAATTAACCATCTAGTTCCCTTTTTTATGTCTCTCTTTAAGAATGTTGAAAGAAGTGAAGTGTCCTCTGCTAGCACTGCAGAAGCATTTCTAGCCATGGCCAACCTCATGTGTGCACACTTTGTACTAATGTTTGATACAGAAAAAGAGAAGAACTGCCAATGAGGCCATGGCAGGTAAATTGAACCATCTCTTTATCACTATATGGACAGGCTGGAATGTAACTAAGGATGTTTTTATCTTTGAATGGTAAACACACCAAATTCTCTCCTAAAAATCTTTTAAAGGAATTTGCAAGTTACAATTATTTTTATTTTCAGATCAGTTTAGTCACACAGAACTCTCCTATTTACACAGCTGGACCAGAAATGCCAAAGGACCAAAGTCTTAGTTGAAATCTATCATCATGCTAAACAAATTCCCAAATATTTCAACCTATCTGGAAGGCTGACTAATTCAAATTATATTTGCATCTTACTAGTTAAATAATGCATGTGCTGTGGATTATTTTGACAGTAGTCAGAGTCTATTACTAACTCCTGACTAATGTTAAAATTTTAAGTGCCATACGGGAAGTACAGTTCCTAAGAACCAGAAGCAGAATGCAGATGCTAGATATCCTCAGGGGTCTCTCCTTCTATCCCTGGATAAGATGCACCTCATCAATCAGATCCAGAGAGCCAAAGCTCTACAAAGTTAAAGATCCAGAGGTGAATTCTGAATCTCAGGCTTTAGCAGGGGCACTGCATTCAATTCTCAGTTTCAGTGTGTTCTCAAGAGGTTAAAGATCTTTTCCTTCTAATTTTTATAGATATTATGCAATGATAAGAGCAAAATAGCAGTTATGTTTATAGTGTGTAAAACACATAAATCCCCTCATTTCTAGTGAGTCCAGAAATCTATTTGGATACAAAGATCAGTATTTGCATCCATTGATACAATCAATATTTATACCCTCAGGATAAACACAGCTAAGAGTATTTTAGCTGGACACATCTAAAGCTGTTTTCTGGAGTTGACTTAAATGTGATCTGGCAGTAGGTTTAGAAGTATAAATCCCCTGTACAGGACTGTCTCTGATGATCATGGTAACCATGGCAAAAGATTCGTGAAGCTTCCTTCCTCATGGGGCCAAAACTGTATCCAGGAAACTGCAATCTTCTACCTTCTCTTAGATTAGAAACAGAAAATGCCTATCAGTACCTTCAACATTAAAAAGGAGTTGGATTTCAATACATTCAATGACAAAAAGGAGTTGAATTTGTGAATACTTTTAAGATGAATTTCTTAGGGCATTGCTTAGCTAAGTATTCGACTTTTGCATGTGAAGGATTTTTTGATTCTCAGGCTCAGCAGTGAAAGAGCTCCATGAAATTCTTCTATCACTATATTTTAGAATATTGCCATTACCTCTGCCTTTATATCAACAATCAATTTTTTTTTCCCCTGAACATACATAGGCCTATTCTATCTGCATCTCACTACTTACCAACAGAACAGGGGAACATGCTATTGCTTCAGAAATGTTTTTTTGATTCTGGATGGCAAAAGGCTGCCTGGGTAGAAAACAAACAAAAAAAAAATCTCACCTTCACCATAAAGTACTCTTTTTTCAGGGAGATGCAATAGCTTTGGCAAAGGTTGAGAGACTGGATCTGTTTTACAAGGCCAAGAGTCACACGTTATGGAGCAGTCAAAAGCCCCCTGCAAAGCACAACTGCTTCTTATTTCCTGCCCTGCTGCCATACAGTGAAATTAAACTGCTCAGAGTCCTGAGAAGAGGCAAGGGGTTTAGCACACAGAATTCAACCCACTCAATCTCAGTCATCTCATGCCTATTCTTATCCTTAAAATTCAGCACAGGCATGAAAAGTAGCAGGACTGTGCTTCTTTCTATATTAATAAACCAAGGGGCTTTTAAAAAGCTATAGGAAGATGTTTAAAACTTGGACAATGACACACTATGAGCACATTTCATAAATGATTTCAAAAGAATGTCAATGAAAAAGCCATTTTGTAAATGAGAAGGAACGGGATTTCTTCATTCTTTCATGCTATTTATTTGAGCTATTCCATTAAGTTAATCCCCAGATATGTAATGACTTTTCCCTATATTTACGTATTTTTTTCCCACCACTTAACAGGGGGGGATTAAATTTTTTTTTTCCTGTGTTGTTCCCTAATTACATTGATGAAGCATTTGTTTTTTATTTCCTCTTTGCCTACCTCTTGAACTACTCATGACTATTCAAAATAAATGTCAAAATACAGTAATAGAAGAATGCCTCGACATCTCCAGAGGCTGAATATCTCAACACAGCATATTATGGTTGAATTTTCCTGTAAGTCTTTACTTACTTTAGTTCAGATATATTTTGCAGCCTTATTACTCTTTATATTTTTCACTTATGTAAGAAATATTTCTTATGTATGAAATAAAGTTATCTAGGCTTTTATTTCAGTGACATTTTTTTCCAGTTTGTATCAATTTTAGATCTTTCTAGAGATTCAAAGTTCATGCAATAATTCACTTTATTTTCCCTTGTACTGTTTTCAGCATTTACCTTGCTTTAAATGTCAGAGCCTTTCACTTCTGTTACTTTGATTTCCTTGCTGCATCTCTTCTCTGCAAGCTGTAACTGATGGTGTATTCTGGTGTGGTCTCCCTGTCTTTTCCCACTTCCAACAAGCCTTTTTAAACCTAATTGTATCTTCTAACAGCTTTTTATTGCAAAACCCACACTGACCACTTCTTGTTTTTTGTAATGTTCTTTTCAGAGGAACTGCAGCCTGCTGTACATTGGCTATGAAGCCTCAGTAGTCCCAACATTCCTTCCACACAAAGGGATTCCAATACCTCCTGTTGCAGCATGATGCTCACTGACTTCCTTAATCCACAAAGTGGATTTATTCAAATGCAGTTCTCTGACTTGACTGTGAACATTTATTTATAAAAGATGGAATTCAAGGAATATTTTGATCAATTCCATATTATTCTTGTTGCTGTCAATGAGATATTCTGAAGTGTAAGTTACTTCAGAGAAGCACCTACACAAAAGTCTGACTTCAGGTTTTTAAGAAAAGCAACAAGCTGCTGTACTAAAAGATGAGTAAGAGCATGATCTTACAATAAAGAGATGTCTGAATGTATGTTCAGACAGTACAGACAACTGAATAGATTTTCAATACTTAGAACATGTCTGATACAAATGAAGTTGTAGACTGGCAAAATTCAAAGAAATAATATTTCTTGGAAAGTGAGGAATTCAATAAGAGCTTTTGACCATATTTCTTAATATTTTATTATTCTGAAGTGAAATCTTTTACAGAACTGGATGACTGTTTCAGTTAATATCAGCAGTTGAGACTATGACCACCGTAGAATGGACAACACTTAACAACATTGCTCCAGGTGCTTAATGATAATAACATATATTTGAAGTCTCACACTTCCATTCAACATGCTACTACTACTTACACAAAACTTTTTAACAAGTAATTACGTGTGCATCAAACTTTCTCCAAAATTACATATTACAGGAGTTGTATGCTGCATTTTTAAAGCACATAATTAAACTGGTAGTATAAATGAGCTGACATTAAGAAATTGTTTGAAAACTATGCACTATTCCTGAAATGATTTACTCAAAATGACTGTAATTACAGAAAGAATATATTATGACTGCATTATTTAATTCCAAGCCATGATACCATTTCTAAAATTAAACCCACTTGTTACCCACAAAACAGCAGCAGCAAAACTGTTCTTTTCTCCTGAGTCCCTATTTCCCCCCATATAAATCCAATAACTAGCGGTGAAAAGAGGAAAAGAGGACTGACTAACAAGAGGAAGGCAGTAGTAGTAAGCCTGTAAGTGCAAGGAATAAAAGAAGAGTAAGAAGGAAGAAGCAAAACAAATGACATATTGTGCTCCTCCTTACTATGTGAGAAGCTATTAACTATTCTACTCCTTAATACCAAGGAATATTTTATCTGTACATTTTTTCTACTAATCTTATAAATTCTGAGTGCTTTTCTGTTAATTGCCAATGAAAGTAGATTTCAGATATGAAGGTTACTATCAATACTCAAATAGAAGGGAGAAACATGAGAGGCAGCAACAAGTTTAATTAAAAATAAGTAAGAAAATAAAAGCCCCAAAGAAGTCAGACTTACAGACAAGAAAACTGTAGATAGGAACAGAAAAAAAAAAGTTACCATTTTTAAATGCATAAGAAGCAGTGTACTTAATATGGTATCTGAACATTTATTAGTCAGCCTAGCGGGGACGCTTAACACATACTTTTCAATAGTTACAGAATTTGTGTCTTCCAGTCACTTCAGTATCAGTGTACATCTAGAAATTAAGATTGATACACTGAACAACATGAGTAATACTCAAATTTAAGCTGACATTTGCTAAAAATACATTTCAATGTATTTTTAACAAGTGAAACTGAGACTGCAGAACAGTGATTAATATTTCTTAATGAACAAGTGTATGTAAACAAAATTGACTTAATTCCCTCCACAGAGTGAAATACAGTAGACAGAAAACCATTTCATCAAAGTATGTAGGAACACAAGTCTCACTCAGCAGGACACCCCATAACATTATTGAAAAAGCTGTATCTCAATTTACTTTCCTGTGGAATTCTTCTTAGTTTTTTTTGGGTGTTCAAAGGAATTTAAGTAGTCCAGAAAAAAAA
>WBNO01029877.1:152208-168117 GCA_013400575.1 Peucedramus taeniatus
TAAGCACATTTGTCTGCATTGTGTTGTTGTCTATGTTTTCATCATGGCTGATGGAGAAGCTTGGAAACAGGTCAGCTGCAAGTGCATGCTGCTTTTGAATTTGTTTAGCAGCTCTTCTAATAACCTGTAAAGGGAAAACAGTTACAACTTTAGGAGATTCTGAAAATGGAACAATTACTACAAGTTTTGATTATTCTGTCTGTGATTTCAGGTACACTGTCTGCTTTTCTTGTGTAGCTGAATTGCAAATTTCGGTTCTCAGCCTTATCTTTGGAAGGTATTTGTAGCTTTCTCTTAAGTATTATGACTGAAAGATCAGAGATATTATGACTGTTCTAGGAGAAACATTAATTCACCACAATCATGTTGTTTTGTCCCTAACAGATAAACTGTGTAAGAGTTCATTTGGGGGCATAACAGTAGTTCATTTACATCTACCCAGCTGTCAAGAAAGTACCTGGTCAGTGGATAGTATTTATTATAATCCACAAACTACAGGTGTAGGAGCAATGGTGTTGATGGGCCTGTTGTAGAAAATATTGACTGTAACAGTGGAGATGCATTAAGTTGTTTTACAGTCCTGGCTGGGTGTTTTATTTTCTCTTTAATCTAGGGAATAATGTGATCTCTGAAATTTTTGCCCTATTTCAAAAGCAAGCCATCGGCGGCAGACATGTATCACCTGAGCTTTTTGGCATGCTGCATTATTGAACAGCCAGTAACAACAACAACAAAAAAATACTGTATGTTAAAAAAACAAACTAGCCCAAGATTAGCAACTTAAACAAAAAAATCAGTATCTGCTTCGTCAGTGGGTCCTCTGGAAAATGATCATGTCCACAGTAATAATTTAGCATCATAGCAGTGATTGTGAATGAACACACACAAACAGCTCTTAGAGCACCAATGTGTTATTTTACACAAATACATGTAGATTAAAATGAGCTGCCTGGAACCATGACAATTGCCATGTAGTGACCTGGGAAACAGAACAAGTTCTGCACTGTCTGGGGCTCAAAACACTGAGGCAGATGTAATAATGATGCAGTTCTTGATTCTCATTTGTCTCATGAAGCTCAGATGTTTGTGACTAAGTGAAAAAGAGATTTCTACAGGTGATTTGGAAACTTTGAGTTAAAAGATCTCCTTACTCAAAACTGATTTCTAACTTTAATAAAGCATAAGAGCTAAGTAAGATGAGGAGGTATCTTGAGACTTGTTGTGGCTAGCAAAGAGCAGGTCTGACTACATAGACAGAGGACATCTAGAAGAAGGCACAGACCATGACCTGCACAGTCTCTTTATGTGTCTACAAAATATTCTAAATTCCGACTGCTAAGTGCAAACTGATTTGATACAGGAAAGTACAACGAAACCAATCTCTAGTTCAAACCATCTATACTAACAGTACTCTACTCATTACAAATCTGTCCTAGTTTTACTCTTTATTATGCTGTGGTTGTAAAATAGACTACCAAATACCAGGCTGGACGTAGCAAAGCAACCTGCTTGTCAAAGATCATTGTGGCGGAAAAGGAAGTACCCAAAATTCCTCCTCCTAAAAGAGCTACAGACCCTCCTTATTGTTTTTAAAAGGAAACATGCCAGTTTTATGAGTTCCCCATATGTCAGCTTGCAAAAGCCTAAACTTTGTTCTTGGCCATTTTTTAAATTGCTACTTAATTCAGTAAAACAATACTATGGAACTCACAGAAACCTTTAGATTAACAACGAAGGCTAAAGTAGACTGATACTACAAGATAAATACAAAGCTACACTGAACTGATAAGACTAGGATGGGCAAGCAGGATATGTCACAAAGCCATTGGCTTTTCTGGGTAATTTAATAGGCCATGAACAAGGCAAGGACTGAGCTTATTCTTGAATCTGTCCAAAAAGGCTTCTGTCCTGTAATTCAGAAGGGTCAAAACCAGTGAAAGTTAACCCTTTTATAACAAAGTTTTCTTAAAACAGTAAAAAGCAATGGCTCCAAAGACCATAAAGGAAACAAGAGAGTGCATTGTACTCACTTTCTGTCAGTTCCACTTGAGAGCTGAGGCAAGGCTTCCAAAGCTTGCTTAAAGCTTGATCTACAAGGAAAACAAAAATACTCATATTCTGCTAGTACAAGACTCAGCATTTACCGTTTCTCTCTATAAATCCTATGGAGAGATTTTATATTTTATCCATTCTCTTTTTTTTCAATAAATTGACAAAATATTTACCTGAGACCTGACATCCATGTGCAAATTTAACATAAAATAGTCATAGGGCCAAGCATGTTTCTTGACATTCCTAATGTAATGTTCATCATACATCAACAGGATATGTTAAATCAGCAGCTCATTGAAGACTGTCACATCCTGGACTGTTCAAAAATTAACAGGTAGTGGCCAGCCTGCCTTCGGCCTAAAACTAAGTGACCATCTGTGTATGAAGAACAGATAAAACATTGATTTTGTCTCTCTGTGAGACCTAGTGGTCTCTGACAGACCACTGCATTCTGCCTTACAGAAGGGTGCCTACAAAGAGCATTACAGTGGGTTTGCATTGAGATGACATAGAGTCATAGAATAATTTAGGTTGGAAGGGACTTTGGGTCCAACCCTGATCTCAAAGGAGGGCCGATTTCAAGATTAGAAGAGGTTTCTTTGGGCCATTATCCAGTCAAGTGTTGAGTAACTCCAAAGATGGAGTTCCCACCCTGCTCTGGCAACAGGAGTGGAACAGAAATGAGGGAACAATGCAGGATCTGCACAGATAGGTAGAATCTCGTCAGCAAAAGATTAATATGGTGACTTGTAACAACTACTATTAGTGACAAGTCCAGGGATAAAAAAAAACCTCTACGAAGCTCTGGTTTTCATGGTTCAGTGTGCTTTGGCCTATTACAGACAATATAATTTCAATTTTATCCAACCTGAGCCAGTGCCAAGTAGTTTTCTTTTAGCAGTTTTTCTTTTAAAGGCCCTTTCACTATTAGAATAGGGAAGTGAGTACTCTGAATTGGAATGCAGAGACACCAGTGGACACTATGTGTGACTCTGTGAAGACACATTAAGACTGCAATATCTCCTACAAAACTGTTGATTAGGTAAGATGATCAAATTACCACCTGCAGGGACATGAAATGCCAATCTTAAAAGAAGTGAAGGTAATTAAAATAATGAATGAATCTGCCCATATCCAATCCCCACCATAATCACCTAGAAATTTCAATCAGCTTTACTCAAAACTGCTGAGAGCTATCATAGCCTGTTTTTACATGCCTTGGCTGCATCAACCACTGATGGTGCTAATGCTTTTCCTTCTCCCTTTATATTAATGTGTGAGAGTGTCCCCCACACTATCTTTGGTCTTGCTCAGTGAGAAATGATAAATTGCTGAAAGCCTTTTGAAGGTGTTGATTCTAGGAGACAGTGTGAAGCTGAATTCCCTTTCCCTGATTAGGTGTGTGGAGAAGGACCAGGGTATTATATAAACCTATGAGGAGCCGTAATTCTCCATATCCCTATAAGGGAACCCTGCCAGTACCTGCATCTGTAGACTCTCTGATGAATGCTATTTGTTTTATTGTTTTAGGCGTTATGAGATTGCTGTGAAAAGCTGGATAAAACTCAAGATCTGCTTGTGTCTGGCTTTAGCATAATTATCCTCACCAGCTGTACTGCTCTTAAGAAGTTTTACAATTAGTTTTTGGTGGCAAATATTAGTTTGTGTCTAAAATTCCAAGTAAAAAACAACAAAAAAGTAACTCTTTTCTTTCAACTGATAAAATCTTGCTAGGCATCTGTTTTTTGCATATTTACACAGTAGATCGCATATTCTATTTGAAAGAAAATTCCTCCATTCTAAATTTCCATTATGTGTTTTTGCATGTTTACCAAGGATTCCATTACACTGCAAAAAGTGACATTAAAGCACATCTTACTTGCTTTCAGGTGTTAGGTATATGGCCACGGTATCCCTCAATGCACAGATTTCAAGTTTTGCCTAAAGACAGAAATACAAATATTGAAATAATGACACTATGTCCTTTCACCAAGTGGATACAAGTATCCCGAAGCTTCACCTTCTTGAGAGGCAAATACTACTGCACGCTGCCCTTGTAAACAGTTTTGGCTTTTAACAGTTTATTTCCTGTATCCCTTGTTGCCATGCTACTCTGTCAGGAGACTGCTCAAAGGAACAATTTCATTACTTTTGATTCAAGTCAAACTGTTTACATGGTCACTGTGTAGTAGTCAAAAAACAGTTTGTCTCTCAGTAACAGTAATAAATCTTCAATTCTGTTTTACCTTTTTTGTAACAGTACAGATAGAAAGATAGAAGGATGCTTTTTTTTTTCTTTTTTTAAATGAAATACAGTGAGCTTAACTTCTCACAGCACTGCTTAGCCAGGGAGAAAAGAAACTCAAAAGTATAAAAATCTGTCAATACACATTTTATGCTTGGTTCTTCTGGTGAATTTTTTTTTTCCATCAGATGAGGAAGTAGAATGATTGCACTTTGTTTCCTTTGTGTCACCTGGTGGGCACAAGAGCTTGGGGATTTTATTCCTGCACTGTACTGTGTGCCCAGGTATTAATTTTCACTTAGGCAAACTGTGGAGGAGACTGAACTCACAGATTAAAGAAACTTCATAGACCATCCATTGGTCTTTGAAAAGCAAGCATTATCATCATCACAACTTTTATATGAAATAGAAACATTCTGCAAGAGACCATGAAATAATTTCATTTAAAAATGCGAAGTGAACTTCATAAAAATTAACATTCTGTTCTCTTAAGCACAAATATGAAATATAACCCAGTTAGACATTACAGTAACTGATCTACATTTACACACAACATTAATCTTCCAAAACAAAACTTTTAACAATGACAGATAACTAATTCCACTTCTAATGAAAGCCTTTGGCTTTTAGGTATCTCCCTCATCTGTCCTCTAGGTAGGAAGACAGGTAAAATTTATGCTTTTTTAGAGCCAGAACTTTCTGGCACAAAATATAACATAGGCACCCCAAATTTTGTACTCCTAAGAAATACTTTTCTTAACACACACTATTTTACCTCTTTTTGTAGAGTGCTCCAAGCTTAGGAGTTGTGGACTTTTTGAAGTCCTACGCCTAAGATTCTGGAGTCTTTCCTACATTTTAGGAGGTACCAGTACCCCATTCTCAAGTACCACAGCCTAAGTAAACCTGGTAGAAGGGTGAGCCCTGAAAAACTGCGGGTCATGGGATGTAGGAATACAGAATGAAGCTTGAATGAGAATTTTTTGTTCAGCCTAACAAAGCTTGGGTGATTCTCACACTGCTGCTGTCTGTCAGACAGGATTTTCCATGTTCAGAGGAACAGAAAATGACCATGAGTGACAAAGTTACAGTAAGGAGTGAAAAGCCTTTCAATTACGGGCTTAGGCAGCAAGTCCCTAGAGCGGGTTGTTTAATCAGACAAAAGGGATATAGGCGTAGCTTTGTTGTTATTCATGGATTGGTTTAAATACGGAGTCAATCACTTGGCTGCAATTTTCCTATACTAATTCTCTGTCCAATGCCACTACTAGCAGCAATTGGAAAACAAGGCTTACCACTGAGTTTTATTTTCATAATGCAAGAATGCTGTCAGGTACAATGAAAATAGGGAGTTTGCTGTTTTTCTGTTACAGCCATAGCAATCTGACTCAAAGGGATTTTTTATAAAAAGGTATGTTTCTTAGAGTCCTTTAAAGCTTACCCTATAGCAAGTACAACAACAGGGTATTGTACAGAGAGTAAAAAAAACAAGTGACTAGTCCTGCAAAGTCTTACAAGATCCTACTGCATCCTGTTTTAGGGATTTTTAAATCTCAAAATATCACTACATTGTTTTTTTTCTTTTAAAGTGATTTTTTTTATGGCAGGCCAAAGAGAGTATTTGACAACATTTCAAAGAGATACCATTATGATGCTTTTTTTCTCATAGGATATAGGTAGCCTTTTAATGCTTACACAAAGATAACCGTAAAATATAATAAACCCAAGAACCAGTATCCCAAAGGGTATTCATCCATAGATCTAAATTAGGTTGTAAACTAATCCTTTTTATGTCCTTGCTTTCACTGCTACAATAAAGCAAACAAATACCCAGATTATGCCTCTGTCTGTTATTCTCAGTTTTCTAGATTCAGATGTTTGACAGTACAAAGTATTCAGGTACCTGTAAAGCTCCATTTTTGCTGAAGGATGAAACACACTGCATCAGTCGACTCAGTTCTTCAGAGACTGCTTCCACAACCCTTGACATTACCCGAGGGACTAAGTCTTTAGAAATGGTAAACACCTAAGTTTAAGGAAAGAAGAACCATGAGCACAACACCTGCACTAACAGAAATATTTTTAATACTAACATTTCAATAAAAAACATAAACAAACCTCTTTGACTGAAAGGTCTCCTTCATTTTTATCAATATACTAACAATTCAAAAGAAACTAGAATATGAAGGATGTCTTTTGATGCTTGCCCTACACTTCAACCAATCCCCTCTGTTAACAGCAAAATTGGCCATGTGATTTGTGATAACCTTCTTCCTATACCAAAAAGTAGCTAAACTTCAAAATATGTGCTTTTGGCACATATTGATGGATGCAGGTAGTCAGGCGGCTGTAGATAGACTGCTGTCGTGTAGATAGTACCTTTAATTCAGAGTTGTGTGTCTGACTGACAGTTATACATTCAGCCGCTTTTACCCATGTATTTTGCTATTTCTTCTAGACTCCTCTGTATTTGACCACTGTTGAATGGCTGATGTTGTTATACTCTGTGGCAGATATAAACATTTGACAGCCTGTGTATGAGGGTGACAATGGATTTTCATTTAGACTCTGCCACTGCTGCCATTTATTAGCTCATAGGCAAAAAAAATTTAAACCTTTCTGGTTTTCCCATGCATCAAGACCATCTTTTTTACCACTTATTTGTATAACTCTTAGAAGTTGCATATTCAGAATAGTAACTGCAACACAAAATTATTAAATCTATGCTTGAAGAAAAGTATGAAGAGACCAATCGTCCTTAAAGGGAGCTTTACAGAAGTGAGAAATTGTTGTGAATTTAAAAAAACGAAAGTATGATTTTTCTATACAGAATTCGGGAAAATGCAGGCCAAGAGGTTGGGATATAGGAGGAAGTGAGATTATAGGTTAGACACACCAAATTTGTGTCAAAGCTTAAAGGTGATGATAAAGCTGCATTAAACTGCTCAGGGCTGGGCGAGAAGATGACACATGAAGCTGGAGTGAAGTATGTGATTGGAGTTGTACAAGAAGAAAAATGAAATGTATAAAGTTTTGAAACATTTCCCTAGTTTCTGCTTTGAAACAGTCTAAAGAATTAAGGAGTGGATTGTTTTGCTGGAATACCTTTGCTTTTACACAAAGTTTAGATCCCATGTCTGACAAGGAAATTTAGTAACTGACAGAAGATAACATATATGTGTAAAAATCAACAGGGGAAAAAAAACCAAAGAAAGAATGATTCCTATAGAGTTTTCAGTGATTTAAATAAAGAATTGTGTAGCAGGCATCCCATAAGGTTGGCCGTTCCAAAAGGCAGGTCTACACCACCGGCCAAGTACACTGACCCCATAAATGTCAGCTACCAGCTGCTGCCAGTGCTGGAAAGGGCTCATCTTACTCAGCACCAAATATTGCTGATCAATTCAACACAAACATACCAGGAACATGCCCAAAGATCTTCTACTGAGAAGAGAATATTTCTGCCTGCAATGAGCATTCTTGAAGTTACTTTACAGAATCCAGGAAAAATAATTGTCAGCAAGGGTGAATCATCACAAATTTGCAATAAGAAGTCCTTATTTTGATTTCAGCTAAATTTGAATTCAAAGGTAGAGAAACAATTTTCTTTCCATTTCAGTCTATCCTTGCTGTTCATCTGATGGTTAATTTTTGCTGTTTCAAACTACAGAAACTAGCTGCCTTGATAACTAAACTTAAACCTGACCCAGCTTAACAGAAATTCACCAGTAGAAATGGGAGTTTCGTCTTGACATACGTTCTCATATTTCTGTATATTTCACATCTAGAAATTTATGAGGCAATGCTATTTAGGCCAGAATCAGTATCGGTCTCAAAGAAGAGAGCACAGCAATGCACCTTTCTGCTACATTTTAACAAGTATGCATGTTTACTGGTCTAGCTCAGTAAGTCACAAATTACTTTGAATTTTTTAAAGCAAAACCTCTAATTTCCATTTTAATAAATTTCCACTACTTTGAAAAGAAATATTAAAGATTGGTATTATGTTGGGGTACGTTTTTAGTGGGTTTTTTTCCCTCATTTGGAAGCATTTGGTAAAATCACAATGCTTCTGTGAAAATGCTTCTCCTGTAATATAATACTGAAATAGTATCAAAAATACCACAAGTCAAATTTGAAGTTCCTGAAAATATTTTAATTTATACCAATTGTTGTAATTTAAGAAGGAATAAGATAAGTAAAAGCCTCAAGTGAATCTCACTATATTCTAATTACAGGGAAAAGGTAGAGCAGCCATACTGTGGTATTTTGGAAGGTAAGAGTAATATTACTACCAATGCTTCTACCAGGAGCAACAGTAATCTGTTAACACTCTTGATGATTAGAAGGAGTGATTATGTAAAACACAGGCTCTAACTTAAAGAACCACAGAAAATTCCTGCATATAATCCCAAAAGTGTAAATAATTGCAGCCCCTCTGAGCTTATTATAAGCAATGTTTTAACATGCACTCCCTAGCCTAGGTAGCCATTGCCTACTTAGGTATTTCAAGCAGTATTTGTGCTTACAAAGACTATAAAACTTTCTGGGTTTAGCTTTTTGATTTCCCTTGTATGTAGAAGACTGAAATATATTGGCTTTTCACTCTGAGTGGCATGTGTAGAACATTTCCTTCAAGGTGAAAGAGAAGTTAATTCATAGATGTTTTGGAAAATAAAGATAATCAGAGAAAGAGAGCATCATAACCAGCTATATATGTATATATTATCTGCATGGAAAGTGGGAATTTAATATTAGCATTTAGCTTTCCTCTTTATCAGATAATGGAGACAAAAAAGTGTAATGGATTGTTAGAGAGGATAAACAGGAACTACTCATCTCCTTCTGCCCATAAAAAAAGTTATCAGTTGCATAACAGGTTGGCTAAACCTAATCTAAACCACATCTATAACAAAGACACTTCAACAAAAAAAAAATCCAGGATTTACCAGGAAAAGTACACTGAAATCATATGAATATAAGCATGAAATGATCTGAAGTTTCTCCTCACCTCTGCATGCACAGCAATGATATTCACTAATGCTTCTTTCAAGTAGTTTCTGACACCTGAAACAAGAGAAGCAAAATAATTACTTTCATTCTATTGTCTCAACAACACCATAATATTCTGCTGTTCAATACTGTACTTTTTATTTTCATTTTTTACTACTACTTTTGCAATCAGAGGCAGAAAGAGAAAGTTCCATAGCCACACCACCAGTCTATTTCCTTTTTCAAATCAAATGGAGAAAAGACACATTTCCTTACAGCAGAAGGTTAAAAAAAGCCAGTAGGTTCCTGTTTTAGTATTCTTCTCTAGCAACGTAACTTCACCAACTTTGCAATTTAATAAAAAATAGCATTATTAAAAAATACATTCTGGATGCTTTGCTAGAATACACCATGGCACAGAACATGCACCACAGTTTGATAAGTTGTAAAGAACAAAGTCAAGAGGTTTTGTTTGTATAACAGTCTTCAAGATCTTACTACTTTATCAGCTTCTCTATCTGTGAATTATTATAGATAGGAATAGCAAGGTCTCTTGTTTATCTGAAAGTGGTTCAGAATATATTACTCATGGCAGTTTATAGGAGATGTCATGCCTTAGTAGAAATTTCCTTTTGGGGAAGGTGGAGAAGTCAAATAAGCATTTTCTTGCCAAGCTTATGAAATACTTGTCAATTTACACTAAGAAGTGAATTCTAAACAGAAGAACATCCAGCATTGTGTGCTTTAGTTAGGACAAGCTCTTAGTACTCTCTGCTGCTGTAATTCTGTAACTTTCCCAGCCTGTACTCCAGTCGTCTAAGATTTAAAATAGGCAAAAATATAAAATTGCCTCACTTGTTTTTATGGTCACTTCACTCTGTAGGCAAAGGAAAATTAGAAAGCATTCAACTCACTAAAGTATGTATAAATGCTAGTAAGTACAAACAAAGTAACCAGAGAGGGTTAGTGATCCATATGACCTCAACTTCTGATTTTGATTAGTCTACCACAAATCAGAGGAAGTGCAATGACCCCATCCCTCCCTTCAATATATTCAACTGACAGTAAAATACAAGAATCGTGGGCAAAGACTGATGAGATCACACAGCTCAGACATCACAGTGTGATTAAGGCTAATGCTATAAAAAATTACAAAGTGAACCTTTAATCAGTTCATCTTACTTGCTCCACCTTTCCTCAGATAACACCAATGCAGAAACTTAGTCCTGCTACAAAAAGCAGCTTTAAAAGGCGTTACCCGAGATCATCAAAATGAGCTATTCTGTGAGAAGAGTAGTATCTCACTAATGCCACCTCAGTCATGCTCATATCTTTAACCATAGATCCCAGAACTTGCCTCAAGATCTAAAAAGATGACACTTTTTCTTTATTAGACAATTACAGATAAAATTTTTATAAAAGCAGGACACAGGGGATGACAGGACTGTTCTCCATGAGGAACAAACATCCAGGATGTGCAATGGGATGCAGCCTGGATGTCAGAAAAATACAAGCCTTTCTCCACACATTCCAAAACATCTCTAGAGCCTTTTCTCTAAAGCTGTAAACCTTTATTCTTCCCCTTGAAAATCTCAGTAGTTTTTTTCCATTGAAATTAACCCAAAGACAAGTCAAACAGTATTGTATACGAGGTTGCAAACTTAAAATTTCTTTCATCTTAGCAAGGAAGTGAGGGAGGAATAAAGCAATATCAGAAATTTTATGAAACAGACTTTTTTTCTCCTGCCCTGTAACCTTGCAAAACAAAGCAAGAATGTTACACACCAATACTTGAACCACACCAGAAGATCACAGGTATATGTGGAAATGCAACACCCCCTCCCTTTTTCCTCTTGTACTGTTTTCCTTCTTTTACTTCACTCTGCCCCTGTTTAAATCCTGTGCACACTTCATATCACAGAGGTCAAAATTTCTATCACACCCCAGAAACAACTACAATTTGACCAGACACTAACAATGGTATGCATATCACATCAAGAGGTACAGGGTGAATTTGGGAGCTGGTTTGCAGTTAACCTCAGGGTGCAAAGTGTTGCTTTTGGTCTGCAAACCTATGCAGTATTCAGCTTTTGGCTGCCTACCAGCCTCATCTTGTGACAGTAGGATCTTTCATGTGGAAACTGTGATTTTACTTTTGCACAAATGCTGCACAAGATCAAGACTTTGACAGTCTCCCTTCTCTAGGGATACCTAAACACTGCTATGGCATGTTCCTTAGTCAATCAAAATTTCAGTTGTGATCTAAGCAGCATTTCTTTGGCCCAACTGAGTGCTCCCTAATGAAGCATCTCACTCAAACCCTGCTACTGCTGGCAAGCAGTAAGGAAAGTACAGAGAACGAGCTGTCATGTCAAACAGAGAGGGCATGTGTGTCTCCTGCAGAGGTGGCCAGCAGGCAGAGCTGGGAAGAAGTGTTATCACCAAGGTGAGTGAAAAGCTGGAGTAGATAGAGGCTGAAGTGGGTTGTGTAAGAGGGTGATGTGGTTCCAAGGAAGAATCCTCATTTCCCACCTATCCCACCTAAACCCCCAAGGTAGCGAGTCTCTTCTCATGCATTCATGCAACTTGGCTCAGGGTAGGAGCTGCTAATTCTGTCTGCTGCTGTAAGCACCCAAATTAAACAGCTTTGACTGTGCTAGTAAAAGTTGCCTATCACTGTGTTTGCAGAAACTTTCCATAACATATTTCATGAAGAGTTAGTTACCAAGTTGCTATCACTGCTATAACTACGGAAGTACTGTTAATTTCTAAAAGCATGAAATACTAATATCAGCAACCAGGTGTTGAACACCATTGTCTGATGGTTCTCAGCTAAGGTAAAATGGTTATTTATATCAGAGCTCAGAATCAATTCAGTAAATGGAATGGAGGTGGAAATTATGGTAAAAATGAAGTGACAATAGTTTAGTATCACATGTTGTTAGCCTATCCCAGCTGCATGATCAAATTTTTAACTTATGCCTCAGTGAAAGGGCATAAGCAGACATATTTTATCTTCCATCCTTGTACCACACACAAGGACAAATGGGTGAGCTAAGAACTTAAAGGAGATAAGTGTTACTGGGATTGCAAGAAATAATTAGGTGTTCCTGACCTTTCATAGCAGGCTCAGTCCTGCAATGACTGCAGGATCAGGGAGCTCAGTACCAGCACAAATATTTCCTCAGTTTCTTCGAAAGGTTTTACAATTTAAGAGCAAATAATTCAGCACAAACTGTGCAAAGCTATGCAGTTTAGAGACAGTCTATGTATATGAAACTGCAGTTGCCTTAATTGCAGCATTTAATAACCTGGAAGACCTTGTCTTGGTAAGCTAAACAAGCCAAAGACAGAAAGAACAAGCAATTGCACTCTAAAAATGCCAGTTAGTGGAACCAGACAGGGAAAGAAGGGAGAACTGTGCAAGGTGAAGAACAACATAGGCACAAGAAAGAAAGAAAGGAAATTGTAAATGAACTGACCATCAGTGAAGTTAGGCTGGAAATTAAAGGTCACTGTGTAAAGGTTTGCTCTAACTAAGCTATGAAAGATGTGGTTTTATGACAATCATTGCTGTTGGGGGGGATCAGCTTCCTACCACAAATAGAACATAAATAACATGGGCATTTCCCCCTGGCCCTCTCTTTTGTCTTATTTGTGAAGGATTTAATTTCTGGATGCGGAGACAAAGCCAAACATGTCAGAATGTCAGGACCTGCAGGCATAGTTAATAACTGTACTATATTTTGAAAAGTTACAATTAAAAAATATCCCATTTCTGATTTGTATCACTGTACTGTTTGTGGCAGGCTTTGCTGAAGCAAAGTATTACTTTTCTGGAGTATGATTCACTGGAAATACAAGCAGTGGCATCCAACTGTGAATTTGTTGTGAAATTCATTTCAAAATGAAAAAATTCTGTCTAGAATAGAATTTTTGTGCAGCTTTCTCTACAACTGTTCAGCAGCCCACGCAATTACAGTTTTTGGGACACCATGCTGCCAGTCCTATTATACAGCACTGAAAGCTAATGCACCATGTAACTGTAGATTGCAACTATTAGGCTAATCAAATGAAACATAACATTCTTAAATCTAAAATACCTCTTATTTAGCATATTGAAGCACAAATACAATGCCTTTCCACTGCTTCTGACAGAAATGTGTTACAGAAAGTCTCAACAAGCCCTTGCAATTTCTCTGAGGAAAATGTTATTATTCTGTTACAACATAAATGCATTCCACTCCCACTCTATTCTCAATACCAAAGACTGACTTGCTGGAATTCTAGCTGCCACTAACAAAGCCCCAGCATTGCTCTAAAGAAAAATGAATGGGAAGATGTAAGAAATAAAAATGAAGGACAATTTCAGCCATCAACTATCACAATGGCTGACAGAAACTTTAAAATAGCATCTTCCAATTTTGGACTCTCCACTGTACTTTTTACCAGAGAAACATATAACAAAATTATCCATTAATCTCCAGTTTACACCACCTATTAATTTTATTTTATTTTTTTTTACAACTTAAATATGTCAGTCTGTGTCTCAAAGCAATTTTAGCAACACTGTAAAGCTGTAGCATGGATGACTGTGTGAATGATGGGAAAAGCAGAAGGGAAAAAGGTTTGTGGTTGAGAAGAGTAACAGAAACCAAACTTTTAGCTTGCCAATACAGGAGTCATTCAGGAGATCTTTAGATGGTGTAGTGCTACAAGTTGTCACACTTGCAGTTAGTTCTCAGAGATATGTTTCCCCCAAGTACTTATATGACATCTTCTTATATGACATCGTTATACTACGAAACCCTCAAAGTGACTGAATAAGCATGAAAGAGCTGGGACTCCAATACCACATGTGTAATTCTAAAACACAGGCTACAAAAACTTGCAAGCAAGAAAAGAGCAAAGGTTGCACACACAGTAATTAGGCTGCTTCTTCTGTGACAGAAGATAACTTGGGTCTTCAAATGTTCCCAGTCCTTCTACAGTAAATTGATAGCGTGAAGGATGATATGAGCTTCAAACATTTTTTAAGCCTTCTGCAGACTCAAGAGTTCAAAGAATGAACTCAAGTTCAGTGAGGACAACTGAAACACACAGGAAATTTTAACCCAGGCAGATGGGGTTTGACACACTTGTAAACTTTTGTGAGACTGGAGCTCATTTGAGATGGATAGCTGTGAATCCAACTTTGCTGCTGCCTCTCACCAAACCAGCCTTTTAGCTTGCCTAAAGGCAAGCTAGGAGGAGGAGAGGATAAATGCACATAACTGTTTAGAAAAAGCAGGTGATGTCAGCAGGTACTTCTGCTTATTAGTAGTAAACCAGACATGAGGATGAGAGGCTATGAAGGATCAAAAGAAAACAAAAAAGATAAATTTAGTTTAAGAGAAATCATGTAGGTATATTGAAAGTTACTGTTCCTCTGGAAGAGCTAGAAAAGCCATCCACAGGAAATTCTACAGTTTGGCAGCTGCTACTTTTTTTTTTTTTTTTTTTAGGTGTTAAACACAGTGNCATAAAGCAGAGAAGACTGAACAGTTCTTAATACATTGACTAAGCTACCAGTCCTGTTTCATGATTGAGTTGACTGACTTATTAGAAACCTAAGCTCAGAAATGAGTGTTGGGTAGGCACAGAGCCACCAA
The DNA here is from genome assembly GCA_013400575.1 of Peucedramus taeniatus. NCBI lineage: Eukaryota > Metazoa > Chordata > Aves > Passeriformes > Fringillidae > Peucedramus > Peucedramus taeniatus. The sequence continues at coordinate 167,149 of WBNO01029877.1, forward strand.
TTTAGGCAACAACAGAGAGCATTCTGAGAACATTCTGTAGGAGGTCAATACTTAACTGGGCAAGCAACTGCTGCTGGTGGTAGCAATGCTTCTTTAGTGCTTCTGAAAAGAGAGCACTAAATTTGTTGGCCTTGAGGCTTGAGCATGACTTGGTAGAGATAGGAAAACTGATGCCTGGGAGTCTAAAATTTTGCATTTTAAGACACATCCAATTGTACGCAATATTTTTTACAATTTATTGTTCTGTTTGGTGGGTTACGCCACTAACAGTCAATCAGTCTGAAACCTTTTTCCTGATTACTTTTTAATGAAAACTTTCCCGAAAAAATAATAATGTACAGAATTTGGTGATCCAAAGACATTAATACTTTTCATACCTAGCAGCTGAACACCAATAATTGCCTGTTCCTGGACATTTCACTGGCTACTTCTGATAGTAAATTTAGAGGAAGGTGAATGCAAAAGTATTTAATCTGCTCTGTTCTAATGAAGGAACCGGCTTTTAATTTTTTTTAATATACATTCTTTTTAGCTACATTACACCCTATTGCCAAATTTAAGCAAAACAGTACTGGAAATGTTAATTTCTAAGCTTCAGATACATCATGCCAACCTTTACAGCAAGTCACACACAGAGTGTTCTGAACCTGTATGTCAGTTAAGCTCCTGCAGCTCTTCTCTAAGTTTTTAATCTGCTATGTGAAACTGTTGGAAAAAAAAAGCTGCACACACCTACTGCAGGTCGTTAATCAGTGCTGTGTAGTGCATATTAAAAAAGAAACTAATGAATGGTATCCACAAAGCCATGTGGATGTAACTTTTTTAAACAGTCTGATTTTAACTGTTAAGTTTCCTCTAGGTTCTGGATGCATTGCAGCTGCAAGAGCAGTATTTGATACCTGCCTTAACTAAAATTATCCTGGCACAATTTCTAGGGTAGTCACATTCTTCCCCAATGCAACTCCTCTT
>WBNO01029879.1:0-14144 GCA_013400575.1 Peucedramus taeniatus
TTTTTGCATATAAATGTCCTCCTTATGGAAATTCAACTAAAGTCAGGGAAGAGAAGGATGCAGAGGAGGAAGATAGAAAAGGGGGATTGAGTGCTGCACCAACCCAGCTTTTTAAGCACAGCCAATGAGACAGTGATCAACACCTTAATCTGTATTGAAGAGAATTTGTCCCAAATTTATTTCAATTTTCCCTACCTGGATTACTTATTTATTCACTGCTTAACTTATTAAAAATATTTAAATCTCAAATTTCCATACCTCTGGTGATTCTGTGTCCATATTCCTTTGTTGCTCTTTAGGTTTGCAATTTGATTGGCTCAAGAAAGAGAGTTGCAAAAGGAAGAACTGACCCAGAGAGATGAAATACGTAATATTACACTGAATGGCTGAATAACAAAAGGCAAGTTTATCATCTAGGGGTTTGCAGTTCTCGGGCATGTATAAATTTGGAGGTTCATCATGTCAGAATTCTCCTCTCATCAAGCTAACTTGATTCTTCACTGTGGGTATATTTACATTTCTTTGATTTGCCCAAGAGACATGTTTCCTTAACCAAATAATGTCACCATGTGCAAGAAATGCAGCTGGTTTGTGGATCCACCTCAGTGTTAAACATTATGAACCCTTTTATTATTCCCAATAACCATCCATTAGTGATGCACTAGATCATGCTGAATTACAGAGAACTCAGACAGCTTTTCCTAGAGTATTAAAAAAAATCCATGTATTACCTCTCTTTATTTCTCATCTGCCTCCCCTCCCCTTCTCTGTGACTGAAAGCTCTTTATGTCTTCTGATCTCAGACATAGATAGGCACCACCTTGCAAACACGCAGGCCTGAGAAGGATGTGCTGGGTCTGTGTGCCCAGTTTCCTACTATTGAAAGCAAGACACTAAATCATTTAATTTTCACAATTAAGATTAAAATACATCTGCTTTCTTTGTTTTGACCCTATAATTATTATTGAAAACCTGTTCTTAAATGGTATGTGTTAATTTTGTCTCTATTTGTCAGCCTAAATGTATTCATGGTTAGTTTATATCCATCTGTTTTCCTGCTGATGCCATCTCCTGAGCTAAATAATGCAAGTTTTATCTTATAATAGTTTTATGGACAATAACATGTCCTTCTTTCCCTTTTAGTTCGGTAGGGACAGCAGTCTAAACTAACCTATTCATAATGTCCCAGAAAACAAAGCTTCCACTTATTTCAATATATTTCTAGGACTTCTGTGTCCCCACACCATATGAAATGCACCTTTCTTTGAGGCAGGTGGCCAGAACTGAACATTGCTTTTCAAAGAAGGTCCCTTAAGAGCATGGCCTTAGATCTCTCTGATCTCTGTTTCACTTTCATATCCCAGAACTGATTTAACTTTTTTAAACAAATACATCAAACCGGCAGCTCAAATTTATACTGTTTTGTTAGTAAACAATTTTTTTTCTGCTTCTGAGTTACGACAGCCCCCCTCTTATTATTAGTCCCTAAAATCGGTTCTTACTTTGTTCTATTAAAATTAATCTCATTTCTGTTGTTCTTCTTCTCCTCAAGACATTGCAAATTTGTGTTACATAAAATCCTGGTTCTCTGCTATACTGAAAATGCCTCTGAACTTTGAGTTATCATTAAATCTTGTTAGCAAACTGTAACTTTCTGTGGCACCTACTCTTCCACAATAATTAAAGTGTTCTACTTTCTTTACAGCTGGTGTTGCAGTGTGTTGAACTATAGCAGTCATGCCTTTCTGTAAGAAAAAGCACACCAGTCAGAAAATATCCAGGATCTTAATGACTCACATCTGGGTGAAATTCCCAGTTTCAGTTCATGATCACAAGGTAACCTCGCGCTAGCATATTACTGTAAATGTAAAACACACAATATTGTTGTTTCACTTCAGTTTCAGCACAAAAAATAGGCTTGCAGTGCTATAAAACTCGAACATTTGATTGTTTTCATCCTACTGATGCATTGAAGCAAAAAATAACCTTTTCAATATCTTTTAGCACTAAAGAATGCTGACTGCTCCAGGGAATTAACCCACCTAATGCATTCAGAATCTTTTCTTGCAAATTTTGTTTCAGAAAGTTTGTTTTTGTTTTGGAAAATGCAAGTGAGGGAAAGATGGAGGAGATGGGGATAATATTTCCACTTGGTTGCCACATCTAAGTTGCCTCTTTCTTTTCTCATGAGCTCAAATATATCCCTCTTGAGGGTTAATACTCATTATTACATTTTCTGTGAACTTCCAAATGCATGTGACATTTAGTTTGAGTTTGTTCTTTCTGCTGATAAAGAAAGCACATACCCTTGAAGTTAAGGATGAATAAAATTTTAAGTCCTTGTGCTAAAGAACAAAACCTAAACAAAGGGATAGCTGTGGTGCAGCTTGACAGTATGATACCGGGATCTAATTCTTATTCATCATAAGACAAAACATCTTTCAGTTATTCTTGTCTTTGACTTTACCTCTTGGACTTCCTTATAAAAGATGAAACACATCTCCCTCTTTATACTCAAGTATACAATAGGTGTCCTAGTTTAAAAGAGAACAAACAATGAACCAAGAGAACTGGGAGGCTGACAGCAGGGAAGTCCATCCCCCTGAAGGCAAAACACACTTCTTTTTTATTAAAGTGTGTCATGGTCATGCTAAAAGGTATTTACAGCCCTCGGTCACAGTGTTTTAAAAACACCTGCTGTGTCAAAATGTTTCTGAAGAGAGATGGACTACACTAAGACGTGGAAAATCGATCTTCTCTTCCTCTTTCCTTTGTCTATTCCAGTCAATCATACATTTCAGAAACCAATTATGCTTATGATAGCAGAATACATTTAGCATTGCAGTATTTGTGGGCACATGTTGTAACTGACAGCCAGTGGTATGGGACTTCATATGCACATATTTAAATATCTGAGTCGTGTAGTACAAATTTTGGTGGTTTTGCCACACTCCAAGATCATCTTAGCTTAACCAAGTAAAAATCTTTTTCTTTTCATTTTTATTCTTGAGAAAGTGTTCATTTTCTGAAAATTATCTATTCAAAGGCTTTATCCCAGGAAACTCTGAGGACATTGTATCACAAAGACTAAATATGTACCAGGCTCAAACTATCATACTTGTAATATACCATGGGAAATATCCAAGCTGGCTGCATGGCTTATGAATCATTATTGTCGAGGTATTTCTAGGAACCCCACGAGATTTAAGTATTTGCTTTCCCTTAAAAGTACCAAGGGATAGCTTTTGAAAGATTATCTATATTTTAACTTTGTTATTTTTGTTTTCGTTCTTTTTTTAACTTATTATGTGTTCTAAACTTTTGTATACCTTTTAACTGTTATTGGACTATCCACAGCATGGAACAGCTGGCCACATCTAGGGGCAAGGGGACAGATTACATATCAGATCAAAGAGAGTACAAATACTTTTAGCTGTTAAAAATTCAGGGGGGTTGTGCATTGTGGTGGCAGGGCTTTCTTGGCTCACTGATGAACTATGAAGAGGACACTGCATGGCTGATATACAGCTGCCAAGTTATCCATACCTGTTCAGTAGTTACACAAACAGCGACAAATTTTTTTTTTCCACAGGGATGCACAGCATCAGCTGTGTGAATTGGGGTACACTGGCCATATTTTGTATAATGCTTTTGTGAATATTGTTTTGTTGCCAGCTGAGAGGATCACCATGGGAAATAAAGAACAAACCCTTCTGGAATATAGCTACTCATTTTGAAATAAAAGCTGATTATTCCTTTCTTGCATGACAACCTCTCCAAAAACACCTTTTACCATACAGCATGAGCATCAAGGTTTTATTTTTCCAATTTCCAAGGACCACAAGTGCTTTTTACTAATACAAATGTGAATAGAATATTTTGGTGTGCCTTGACATGCTGTACTAACCCACAAATAAATAAGCAGTCACAACAAATTTTCTCCTGCATCATATCAACATTTGATGTGGCACAAATATAGCAATATGCCTGAGGAAACTTCATGCTTAAAGAGAATATATGTTTCAAATAGAAAGTGTAATCTCATTTATATTTTAGTGGGAAACAATATATGCACAGGTAAAATAACTAAAAAGCAGAGATGAACAATCTCAAAGACAGGAGAGAAGAATAAATAGAACTATATCTTTTTTCACTACCAAAATTTAAATCCATAGCATACTTAGCAGTTTCACCATTCCACTATTTCTTGAATAAACTTGCCGTTAGATATCTTGGACATTACACAGCTGCCTAAATGTAGGTACATAGTACCATCCTGGATTATCCAACTTCACTTTCATCTGCCCTTCTTGGAGCAGATGAATCCCCTGTAAATTCTGTGCCACATTTTCATGCTTCAGGCTGACACTGATACTCTTGCAGATACTCTTGCACGTACCCTAAGTAGCCATGTTAGCCAACAAAATCCCATTCTGCACCTCTGTCCCACAACTGGACACCTAAATTTAGCAACCCACAAACTCAACATGAATTGTACCTGCTTTGAGTCATTGGGGATGTCTTAGGATACCAGAGACATGATACAGGCTGACATAATATAGGGCTTGAGGGAGATCTGTGTCCTCCTAGGGAGCCTAGGGAACAACCCCTAAGTTCTCTCTGGAACACTTCGGGACCTTAAATAGTACTCAACAGTATTTCATGACAATCAAATCAGACCCATTAATTTCTCCAGCTTTTTCCAATGTATCCAAGTGTTTTTCATCAGGACTGCACTTTGAATTTATTTATAAACAACAACAAATATGTAAAGCTTATAATAATACAGAAATAAGATCATATTAGTTCAAAAACAGCGTGGCCCTTTCTAACTTTTTTGCAGAAGATTTAGCTGATTTTGTCATTTTTTGGTGTGCACAGATCATACAAACAAAGCATTTAAAGTTCAGATGCAGAAATTTGGCCACAGCTACAAACAACAAATTGACTAGCCTTAGCAATGAAATGTTAACTGCTGTCTGAGATTCAATTCACAATAAAAGAGCATACAGTGCTTAATCCTTGCCAATTTAGAAAATTTTTAGCAGATATGATTATCAAAGGAACGAGTATATGGGGTGTTTTCATATGTTATGTGTAATCAGAGTCACCAACAGCCTCGCCTGCAGGGAGGGATCTGTGAACATAGAGCTGCCATAGCTAGTTGGTGTTATGGGTTCCTTTTTCTCTGAGGCAGAGACCTAACAGCTGTATTTGGTAAAAACATAATCCTTCTTCTTAATCCTTCCTTCTTCCATATCATTTATTAATTTCTGAATTGTCCAGCCTAGTGCCATTACACATTACTATGAGCAGTAGTCTGGTAAGAATGGTCCTCTTGCAACTTATACTTGATCTTCCATACTGATTCAATATAAGAAGCAAAACACTGAGATTAAAATGTCAAACTGAAAGACTTTGTCCTGTAAACTGAAGTTACTTAGAGGAAAAAAATGGGTGGCTAGGCCAGAGTTTCTCAGTCTTTGTAGAGAGAAGGAGACAGTACGCAAGGAAGAGGAAGCACACACAGCCCCTGCCTTTAACAAACTCTGCCTTAAGCCAGACTCAAGTTCCACAGAAAACACTTGACATAGAGGAGAGTAAGTAGCAACTATTTCAAATAAGTTAGAAAATGGAAATGAGAAGTAAAAATACTGTAACATTCCTGCTGTTGTTCATCTGAGACCTTATACCAACTGCCCACCTCAAACACCAAATCCAAGTAATCTAAAGTTTAAAAGAAGGTCTCTATGCCCAGAAGAGTTCCCACAGGCATCTTGGACATAGTTTTTGTGTATGTACACTATATATATATATATAATATTATAATAATATAGACTGTTTCCAGTCTATAGGCTCAGATTTTGCATGAGATCAAACTCACTGCACATCCAACATAAAGTCTCCCGACAGTCCACAGTAAGGGCAGACACATTTCAGACTTGACACCTGGAGACAGCGATGTTTGGAATCTGGCACTACACACCCAGATCAGCAGCCCTGGACATGGAGCCCCTTCATAGCTGGGGCTGGACTCCTGGGGGATGGTAATATGCTACGGAACTGAGCAATCTTGTGGGTTTAATGTGTGCTCCTACACAGGTGACTGAGGTTCTCACTCCCCACTGACTCCATGTTGTCTCTGCAGAACAATAATTTTATTGCATTATGAATGGCTTTTCATTTTGCTAAGATGAGGGCAAGATTTGGGGCTGGACATATGAAAAATGGTTTAAACCCGATGGAAAACAGATGTTTTCAGATAATTGGCAATTAAATTATTCCTGATGTTGACACATTGCCATCAGATTTCCAGATTAAGAGCAGTACTTTTTCCTACTCAACCAATACTAGCCACTCTGGCAACTCCTCTTTTGGAACATTTAATGCAAAAGGATGTGCTCTTTTGCTCTTTACACATGAAAAAAGATTAGTAAAGGAATCTCTTATGCCCCAGATGACCGTGATTACAAGATGTGCATAAATATGTTTCCCCTTCTGACATCTGTACTTCTCACCACACTGGTTTTCAAGTGCATGCAACATGCTGCTAAAGGGCAGGAAAGCTGATGAACTATTACTCCACAGCTGTTTACTACCAGTGAAAACACAAGGTATCTCAAACTTACATTTTGTGGCCTATATTTTGTGAATAAATCAAAACAGTGAAACCCAAAGACGCTTACATTTCCTGGGTAACAGCTCATTAAGATTCTTTTCCACCTCAGTGGCAGAGCTGTGACACTTGCACCAGAGCTCTATCAGATCCTCCAGGCTGATATCATTTCAATCAGAACGTGAATTTCATGACTGCAGAAGGTCGTCAAGTCAAATACTGTGTCTGATTTTTAAAAGGGTTGGATAATTTTATGACCATTAATAACACTTGCAGTTCTGCATGTTAAGACAAGGTAATCAAATGTCACGCTTCGGAGTGTGGGCTGATTGCCATATAGGTCAGGAAGAATATTTTCGCCAATGTACACCATTGCATAAAATAAACTTGCAAATAAAGTTCAACAAGTGAAAACCTTAACATCAAAAGCTTTAGCTTCTCTATTAAGTCCTGTTTATATTTGGGTACTACATAAAACAAAGGAGGTGTGAAGGACCAAGCAGCTTCAAAAAAGCATTCAAGCAAATGTGGTATCTCCAAAAAGGCTCAGATGTGAATCTGCTTCACAGTCTTTTCAGTTGTCATGCAAGTTCCAAAGATTAAATTTCTAGCCCTCTTTGGAAATGTTTCTTAGCTTAGAATCACAGAAAATAAAGTTTGAATGGGATTTTGGGAGGTCGTTGGGTTCATCTCTGTTATCCAAGCTTAAATCAAGTAAGTTTGTACCAAAGAGATACTTATCTAATCTCTCTTTAGACTTCCAGTGATGGACATTCTACAGATATTTTTTTACTCAGAATTAGAATTTCTATGTTATTCTCAACTCATAATCTGCCCCAAAAAGGCATGTTTTTATGATGCATCACACAGGAGTCATAAAAATACCTGTTTGGTTTTTTAAATTAATAAAAATAACACATAAAAGATTCAGCATTAAACTAACTGGTATGGAAATTAGATTTCCACATCAAGGAAGTCTGAGAGCTTTTGCAGAAAAGCACGAGGGAGACATGTTTTGTACACAATGATAAAACTTTCACAGTTTAATCTGCCACCAAGTTTAAAAAACCTTCAGAAATGAAGGTAGATGGGGTTAGGTTTAGTTTTGACCGAAGAGTTGTGCCTACCTTTTTTAAGAGTCCTGCATCTGACAGTGACTTAGACTCTGACAGGTTGTCTATCCAAAAATATGACTCATTGATATGTGCTATTTTTTAACTTTTAGATTTAGTACACAGATTGGAACATCAAAAATGGGAAAATAAGTTTCAGAGATTCTTTTTTTAAAAGAATTTTAAACTTATAACAATATATTTATGAAAGTATAAAATGCAGACTGTTATTTTAAGGTGAGTAACAGATAGACAAACCTCTTAAGCATCAATAATTCTAATATGCAGTGACTATAGCCTCCAGTTCTTTGTTTTACCTGGTTCTTCTCTTTAGAATTAATCTATTATCCCCAGTTTATGCAAGAGGCATGGGGCAGGGGCTGTTGTTCTGCTTTAAACATGCCTGACAAAAACTGAAAGTCTTCAGTCAATACTGAAGGGTAAAAACAGCGTAACAGCATAACGTGGGCAGGGCAGAATCATGCAGTCCTACAACTAGAAGAAGCAGTCACAGCAAAATTAAGGCAGGGGTTTGAGCTTGGGTCTAGGAATGTGTCAGCAAGCTCACATGAGTTTTGATCCCAGGGCACCCAGATTCTGCCCTCTTGGTGTGCCAGAAAATTGTATCTGCTGCCTACTCTTTTTAACAAGATAATCTGCAAATTTTGAGTGCACAGAACCAGGTTCTTCGTTGTTCTTTGAGAACAAGAGAAAGGCAAACAGTTTCTACTCAGTCATTTTAAAGTTTAAACAATGCTCTTTTATGTCTTCTTCTGAATTGATGTTAATTTAAATAAAAGCATTGAAACCTGCCTGGAAAGTCTCTTAATCCTTAGCATTTGTTTGCCTTTATTTTATCCCTTTGTAGGTCTAGACAAGTTTGTTTGTGAATTATTTAATTTGAAAGTATCTCTGAAGTTCAACATATATAATGGAACATATAGACTGTGAAATGTTCCTGGCTATCAAGCTGAGGACATTAAAAAATACTTTGTGTGTGTGAGTGTCGTCAGTTAGCTGGGCTAACAGAAGATCAGACAGCCAAATTAGAGCAATAGTGGATTTTCTTGTGAAGATTGATGGGAATGACAGAATAATAGAGGACATGCAGTTAGTATAAGATGCAAAGGGAGACACGATATCAGGGAAAGTGCACTAGCTGTGAATTCATGGCAAAAAGTTTACTTCTAAGGCATGGCATGGAAAAAAAATGGAAGTCAGAAGAAAAGGCAAGTCTGGAAATATCTGGAAAAGATGGAAAGGTAAGGTGAGTACTTAGAACTGAGAGAGTGGAGTAATAGCCTTGGAGAACTGAGTCACTCAATATCAGAAAGCCTGAGAAAGGCTGGGGAGAGGAGGTAGACTGTGGCTTAACATGCAAGGAAGCTGTTGAACATAGAGATGTATTCATGATAGAAGGATCAATGAAGCACTTTATAGATAGCCATTTCTGTCAGATAAGCTGAGATAAAGGAGAAATATCGGTCTAAAAAAGTGGAAAATATTGCTAAAGTTGTATAAGAGTTTAGAAAATGAGGAATTATCTGATATAACTGGGAATTATCTGATATTCTGCTGGTGATACAAGGTAAAAAGGTACACAACCAAGAAAGATTAGAAATGTGACCTAGAAATAGAAATATTACTGTAGCCTTCACTTGACAGAATGTGGCCAAAGAACACCTTAATATTTTCAGTTGTGGTTAGGGTACTGAAATACCTTGGTGGCTGCACTCCAGATGTCACTTGTCATTTATTGTAGTTACCAGGGCACAGAGAGGGATTTAAATGGGTGCACAGATGAAAAGAATAGGACCAGGACCTCAAGGACAATAGTTTGGGAGCATGTCATTATTCTGTGAGCCTGCAGAGTCCATGGGTGTGTTCCTTCCCAGACAGTCAAGTGTTATTGATGTCAGGTGGTTCCAGAGGATGAATCTTCCACATCCTGCTTAGAAAATGTGGTCAGTAGCTCTCTGGAAGTGAGTCTCTCCCTGCATTGACAAGAAACAGAGCTTAGGTGCCTGGGCCACCCTGTTCTGGCTAAATTTTAGATTCCCAAGTTAAATCAGATGAGTTCCTTGCAGGCCTTTGGCACAAGTGTGCAGCTCGGTACAGAAACTCAAATCAGGCCAGAATTATTCAGTTTCTATAGTGACTGAAAGGCTGTGTTTTACCTCCTGTCAGAATTCACAGCATGCATTAAGCCAAATGCTTGCTGGTAGGGATGGTAAGTACAAAGCAGGTTTGTTAAAAAACATATGAAAAAAGTAAAAGTCCACCTAAGGTTGGAGGATGGATATTACATTCAGGATTATAAAAGTACCTGATAAAAAGTTAAAATATTCTTGCAGTGAAAATACCATGCAGTGCATAGGAAAATTAAGTTATATAGTGATTATAGGGATCATGAAGGGAAAACCTGCAATTTTATCTGACAATTGAGGCAGTTAAATGTAATTTATAGCCAAATAGGGAGTCAAATGATTTTCGGCGAAGAACCTTTAGTGAGGTTAGAAAAAGTAGATCATGGCAACCTTTTAGAGATAAGAGACACCTCCTGAACAAGGCAGAAACATTGATCATGAGGCATTTTAATTACACTGATATTGATTAGGATAACAGGAATGCAATTATAAAGAAGAACACATTCTTAATTGTTACATATTCTCAGTGCAGATGTTTTGTTTCAAGTAATTCTTTGAGCAGGTTTTATAGTCCAAGGCTACTTCATGTCTAATACTAAGAAATGAGCTAAATATAAAAAAATCACATTTAAGACACAGAGCATCCTGGATCTACTTATCAGCTTATCATTGAGTTCAAAATACTCACGAGAGAATTCTGTGTACTAGAAGTGTTTTGACTTTGAGAAAGAGGACGATGAAAGAAAGCTGGATGCTCTGAGGAATGTTGATTGGAATTCTATAATGTATGAGAAATCTCCTGAAGAAGGGGAAGAAATATAATATTTAAGAAACAACTGATGAGAAGGTAATTAAAATTCATCTCAAGCAAATAGCTGTTCTGCTGAATAGAGAGTAGAATGTCAAGCAAATTAAATGAAAATATAACAGAATAATAAGTCTAACTCAAAACTGAAAATTGGAGTATGTTTCTTTTCAAACCTTCCGGTTCAATTACACACCTAAAAATGACTGCATTTTTCTACCATGAATAGCAAAAGCCTAAGATAAACAGAACTAGGATATAAGAACACATTGCCAACAATTAAAAGCAGATTAAATCAATCACACCTCTTGCACACCACTTAATTGAGAAAATGTCATGAGTGAATTGTCTAATATTCCAATCTTGTTTACGCTACTGTTAAAATTCTTGATCTTCAATAAAAGCAAATCAAGGTAACAATTCAGCCATGAAATCACACAAGCTTTACAATTTATATTGGTTCTTTCCTCTACTCAGACTGTGCAGCAGCTCACAGTAGGTGACCTCCCTACCATCTAGGTCAGAGACAAAAATACTTGGCAGAAGAGAACAAGAATTTCTGGGTGTGACCATATCCTGGAGACCAGCATCCAACAGATATTCTGTATGGACATTTCAAGTTTAGAAACCTGAGAAATCTTCATCTGCATCCTGTATTCTAATACTTTGAAGACCTGGCAAAATGCTGGTTTATGATCAACCTCAGTGTCCTTGTCTTAATTCATCAGACATGTCCTAAGTCATAAAAGTTATATTCAACCATGACATCCAGAAATTATTCATTCTGCTTCTGTTTGAACAAAATCACTGACATCCTGCAGACCAGATTTACTAGGAAGTCATAAGAGATTAAGTCTTTTCAACTTGAAAATCTGGGGGGGGTTTGTCAGAAAGCAGAGCTCTCCAGCATGCTAATGTTTTGTTGCTTTTGCAGAAGCAGGAACTGCTGGAAGTAGTTCCAAAGGATTAATGCTGTTCCCAGGACAGAGCCCAAGTACATGTATGATACACAAATGCTTATTTTGAATAAAATTATTGTTGTGTTTTTACCCACCAGTATTAGCAGGATTCCTCATCTTAAAGACATCCTAGATCCCATAAAATCTGGGCTCTCTCCAAAGTCATGTAAGCTACAGCTATGGCTGTAATTGCACTTTATGCTACAGAGCCCTTACATCTGAAAAAGCCTGCAGGTGTTTAATTCAGATGATATGGATAATTCTAGAAAAAAAAAATCTAAGGAATAGAATAGTTGAGGACAGTTTTCTTCTTACAGCAACTGTAACCACTGAGATTTCAATTATATGAGCCCTTGCTTCGTAATTAAAACATAATCTCAGTCAGTTGGTAAACATACATCTTGGTCAGCCTCACAGCTGGGTGTGGATCTCTGTGGGAATGAAATCTCTGCCAGCAAAGAGGAATCTGTAAAATTTTCAATCTGTAAAACTGTCAGATCAGATGTGAGGCTGAGGTCTTAAGGAGAGGTAACATGAGATGAACACACCTTTACCTTCTCATTGTCTTCACTGTGAAGTGGCAGAGGACTGGTCAGATAAATGGCATTATTTGGGCCTGATGGCTTCTCCTTTTGCAAATCAGATTCAAAATGTTAACTCATAAAGTTAACCCATTGTTTTGATAGCCTTATTTAGAGATGGTCCTGTTCAGAATAATGTCCTTCCCACAATTTGGAAACATGGTGGCTTTTTTTACTCTTACATCGTATAACTAATATTCCTCTGCTTTCTCCACAATTTCTAACATTTCTATCATATTTATCTCTTCACAACCTCTCATACATAGCTTTGTGGTACCCTTATAGTATTAAATCAACTAAGATATCATTTCCAGGTGGCAAATTTGCATGTGATAGTGCAAATTTACATGCATGACCTTGCATGAGATGCAATTAGATTTCTTCCCACTTTGTAATTTTATCCTCTAAGATGACTATCTCTCCCTGTGTTAATAGACCAGACTTTTGAATTATGGTGCCTCCCAGCTTGCATTTTCACATTCCTCCCTACAATTTCCAAGTGAAAAATTAACATTTATATCCGTTCTTAAATCCCTTTGAGGATCTCTATTGACAATTTTCCTTTCAAACCAGAAATCTCACTTCCTAACATAATCCCTTGTTGTTTAACTTTTGGCCAATTTGTTAATTTTCACATAATTACAGCTGTCTTCTCCATATGAATTAATATTTTCCCATGTGGCATATCTGTTTCTTTTAGAAGATCAAAGAGATTCTTTTGGTTTTTTTACCCCTACTGGGAACATACACTATCTTATCAAAAAGTGTTTTAAGTTTGCTTGGCATTCTCATTTTCTAAATTTTTATATCCTTCACAACTTGTTTTGGCATATTGCGGAGAAGAGTACCATTCCTCTCTGAATAGGCTCATTACCTGAAGCCTTGTTATCTAATTTTATGTGCTAGTTTTCACAGTTAATCTGTTAGTAAGACCATCCAATTGATTGTAGTAATTTATTTGAATTAAATGTTGCCGTTCCTGTTTCCATACCTCATTTTCACAGGCCATCCTGGCTTGACCCTAGAGATTTATCATGTGCTATAGTCAGGCAAAGTAGGACACAGGTGGTTTTAATGTTAGCTAGATAGTATCCACCCACTATAAATATTGCCTTTTTTTGCCCCACACCCTCTTTATTTTAAACAGCTAATAAATGTTTCTTTTAATTTCCTTCATGAGCACAAAAGAAACTCAAGTTTTGGTACACCTCACATTTCAGGATATGTAAGTTGTAGTCTTCTTTACTGATTATATTCTTTTTTCATTCTTTCTTAACTCTTAGCTAATCACTCTTAGCTAATCTAATTTAAGAGTAAGGTCCTGTCTGTAGTGTTATTTTATGCCTATTATTATGCCTATGTCTAGAAATCATGCCAAAATTCTGTATTAAAAGAATAGATGAAGAGTCATTATAATTTTAAATAATTTTGGACTACTAGTATTTACAAAAAAACTTCTTCTAAGATGAGGCGTGCTTTAGTCTCACTGACTTCACCAAACATTTTCCTCAATTCCCCAAGGTTGATTCTTTGTAACAGAAATAACCCATTTTGCTTTCTGTCCATTTGATACAAACTGAGAGCTCTCTAGGTCCAAACTTATTTTCTATAGGTAGAGGTGTTCTTGATTGAAGCTCAACTTTATATTATTATATGAATTTTGTATCTGAGCATAGCTATCCATATTTTATTTCTAACAACCTCTCCAGAGAATTTGTTTTGAAGTTCATCCAAGTCACATTTTGATACCTTAGCAGTTTATGTGTTTTCAAATCTTTCTCCTTTCTCTGAGTACTGATGTCTTTGAGCACATCAGTACTCAATATTGTTACATGACTTCCGTCCCTATTTCTGTTTTCTTCTTTTAGAACATACACTTTAATTTTATTTGGATAGTTATTGCAGTGTATTTCTAACAACAGTT
>WBNO01029879.1:14195-45782 GCA_013400575.1 Peucedramus taeniatus
TTTTTTGCCTTAGCATTATACTTCAAGCATTTGCATTGATTGTTTCTTGTTTCCACCTGCACTTTAACTCCTTTGTATTTTTTATTTGTTTTGGTTTGGTTTTTTGGGGTTTTTTTGTGAGTAAATATCTTGAATTTGCTAATGGAGAGGTAACATTTGAGGAAATCTTGGAGCCCTCCAGGCACCACAAATGTTCCCCAGTTCTAATTGGAAAAAGATTAATGTGGAGCTGTGCCATCCTCCTGCAATACCACATCATCTTGGAACACTTTGCTCCTGCGAGTAATTTTCTTCAGGAAAAAAAAAATCACATTAAACAGTAGGTGTCCAAACTAATGGCAATATTTCAGTTCCGATTTTGTGTTAGGTTTTGCATCATGTTCCATCACAGAGCACACGTAGTAAGATTTATCATATTCCATCAACCAGTTTTGCTAAATGTCAGGCTTTTAATAAAGGGAAAGGGCAAAAAGTTTTAAAGGGTTTGCATTGCCTTGTTAATCAGCACTTGAAAAAGTTTTGAAGAACTCAGTGACTCATTAATTTAAGAGCAAGTTTCTGGAAGCTATTACATATCTGAAATCCAAATTTTCTTTTAACAATCAGGGGACTTCAGCTGCTAGATTTCAAATGTTAAAATGTATACTTGTATGTGCTGCAAATCTGGTTTGCCTAGAAAATATATGCAGGCAGCAAAGTAATTTGTCAATACTGACTAGAAAAAGCTATCATAAGAACAGACTCTTAGCAGTGCCACTGCCTCTCATAAAACCATCTCCCCACCTGTTCTACAGGACAAAGTTCAGTGGCAGCCATTACCAGCTATTAAAAAGTACATCCTCACCCTTACAGAGATGAGGCAGGACTGACAATTCAGCATCACCAGGCAAGTACAGTTGTTGCTTGCCAACAATTACATGACAGACATAAAATGTCTAAGAAAACTAACAGATGAAAACTTTTACTGTCATGCATTGAAATTAAAAATAACCTCACCACTTCTTTTTGCTGTAATTCATAATTCCTTGTGAGTTCCCTCACAGCATCTAGCATAAGTTCACAGAATTGAACTCCCCAATGCCTGCACACAGTCGGCAGCATTATTTCATCTGAATAGTTCAGTTATCCTCTGTGAGGGTACTTCTGTAACAGCTGCTCAATGGAAGTATGGGTGGCAGAATAAGACCCTCAGCTTATGTGGAGTTCAGCATCCCTTCAATGTTTACTTTGATTAACTACATCACTACACATTTTCAAGAGGAAATGCAATTTTTGCTAGCAGTAACTCAGCAACTTACAGTAAAGGGGTAAAAGCTTTGAGCAGACAATTCTGGGTGTTGGAGATAGTGCAAGTGATAAAGTGATGTATAAAATGACATGATAACAAACACTGACCATATCTCTGATTTTTCTTTAGTAGCAGACAATATCATCATTCACACAGCTGTGAGCCATTCAAGAAGGTATTATCCTGTGAGTTCTGACATCAAAAAACTTATCGCTTCCAGCCCTACAGTAAAGCAGTTTAGTAGGTAATAAAAATGAGCAGGAAATTTCCAGAGTGGTCTGAGTTGACAGCAGAGACCAAATTTCCACAAAGTGGTACAGTTATATATAATTTATATCTCTCTGCAGCATCTAATCCTCCTGAGAAGATTAATTCTGGCAGAAGGCATGCCACAGAAAGACTAAATACCTTGCCTCAGGGTCTACAGTTTTTATTTCTTCCAGAGGTTCCTCAGGAATCCTGTTTACAAAAGCCAAAAAAAACCCGTATTTTTTTTTTTCTTTAAGTCATTTTGCAAATCTTATAGAATTCCTTCTCTATTCCTAATTAAGATGGAGCCCCTGGTTTTTTTCTGTCCTTATTTTTCAATGAGCTTTAAGCTAGATTTCCCAATTGTCATTGCAGGACAGGCTATTAGCTAATAAATAGAAGTATTCAATAGAAGTCAGCAGTAATCTGTAGTATAGTGAAAAGCATAGCACATCTACTGTGACCAAGGTTCAATTCTACCAGTTCACATCTCTGTTATCCTAACACTGCAAGAAGTCAATTAGTTAAAAGGTAGCTATGGCAGAAAAATCAATACTCAATACTCAAATAAACAATATTCCTGAGCTCTGTGCAAATAGCAGCATTGTGCAAACTGCTGTGCCAGAGGTATCCTTTGTGAACTCAGTCCTCAGATCCCCGTTATTTAAAATGCTCTCTTTTCATTTCACATTGAAAAAGGAAATAAATCATGGAAGATATGGTCGGTGTTGGAAACAGAGTCAAAAAATCCAGCAAAACCCAAGAGCAGGATTCAGTTCTGGACTTTAGACCCCTACACATAAATATGGACCATCTGCTAGGTTTCTGAGCTCCTATTTTAATCAGAAGAGTTCCAGTCCTCTATTTAGCATAAACTTTGAGTGGTATTTGAAGAACATGTGATAGTTATGTCTGGCCTCCAGCTCCTCTCTTTCCTGTAAGATGTTGTATTATATGTGGATATTCTGGATACTTTATGGCATCTGAAAGTGACAAAAGATGCCTGCATTCAGGAAGCTGAACTGAAATCCTGGTTGACATGGTTAGTGGCATCTGCTGAGCCAAATCTCCAGGTTCAACTGACCTTATTGATTACACCTCTCTTATCTATAATGAAGCTTTAGTCTCCCATGGTAGGCAACACTTGCACAGGTACACATGTGCATTTGAAATGTTCTCAGTGCATCTGGACTGGCAGATGGAGGACATGGTGCAGCATGAGATGTTTGTATTTAGGCACTTGCATCAAGCCTCCTAATTATGCTGATATCTGCATGTGGATGTCTTAATGTAAGGGCTAAGTCCTCCCCCAGTTAATTGTAGTTTCCTGATGCTTCAGCCACGTACCTAAACCAATAAATTGCTAACTTCATTAAAACTGTCTTTTCAAGGGTCCACCCCCTTTTCAATCATCTTTGAGGGCATAGGTTCTCTTGAAAATCTGATTTTCCATTCTAAAGTAGCTTCAATATTAAGTTCATCATCCCTCTACTGTCCCTCACTGTAAAATGGATATTTTTTATATATCTTTGTGCCACCACAGTCCTGTTTATCTTTCAAATCTCGAGGTCTTTCAAGAGCTCAATATATCCCTTGTCTCTCAATTTCAACTGGACAAATAATGGAAAAATATTTCAAGTAACATATTGTTTGGAAACAAATTGTTGAAAAAACTCTGCGAATATTAGATGACTGATTCACTCTGACAGCCCTTCTTTTTTTTTGTCCATTTAAATTTTTCTTTCTCTCACACAGAAGTAGACACACAACAGTACAGCACAAAAAATTCAGCTCCAAAACACAGCCCCACAAATCTTGGAATTAAAGCTTTCATAAAGCTATAGTGTTCTCAGCTACCACATCTTTTAATGAGATGTGTTTGGTCTGGCTCACAGTTGCTGAAATACTGTCACAGGTACACAGATAGCCCTCTTCATTCATCTATCATTCCTCACTCCATGACTATTTAATGTCATGATTCCCTATGAGGAAAGTGTACATAGCATATGCAGAGCTCAGTACAGGGTGGGTGATTTTTTCATGAAACAGGTTGTATTTCCTGACTTTCACAGAAAGAAGGAAACAATCTTTGCAGCAAAATATCTTTTCACACAAATAAGTGGGGAGGCTAAACTGCAGAAAATTTACTGTGCTAGTTTATTTCTGATACATATGGATGCTTTTTTCTTTCCTGACTATTGATTTTCCCTGTACTTTGAAACTGTGTACAACAGTGAGTGCTAGCAGATATTTTTGGCTTTTCTTTACTCTGAAAAGAAAAATTCAGTCTTATCCACCACCTGCCCAACAACTCTGGACACAGCAGTGTCCCATCCTTTGGATGACTCCAGGAAGTATTACAGTTATAGTAACCACCTAGGGTGCTTCCCTGCTTTAATCTTTTCCTTCTTTTTCGAGAAATATGTCTGATAGAAACTTGTTTCCTGACTGTATGTGTTTTATATGATTATGTAAGCATCAGCCCTACTGAGAGCTGTGAGGTGGCAGGCTTCCCACACAAGGGTGGTAGGTGGGACTGGGAAGTGAAGTCTTTTAATTGTAACACTACACCTCCTATTCTGTAAATGACATTGCCAGTCTGTTTCACTGTGAGTAATTTAGGACTGGAGTCACACTCACCTACAGAGAGATCTTTTTCCTTACTGAATGCAGCATTTTGAATGTTCCATCAAGTTCATCTTTTTCAAGAGCAATCCACTTGGAGACAGGTTTTCTACTTCAGCTGTTACCCAACACAAAAACTGGTAAGGACCAATCCGCTGGATTTTTGTGTGCAGGAAATTTCAGCAGTCAGGGGAAGTCACACATAAGGGTGATTCATGGTGTGAAGAGCCTACCAGGATGGACCCAAAGTACATCATTACCTGGTAGTTGGTATCTGCCAGCTGACCCAGTGAGACACAAGAAACTCTGGCAAACACTGGACTGCTTACTTAGCATGCCTAGGATCACTGAGCATGGGGAAGACTGCATTTCATGTCACCCTCCCTATATATAACATATTTACCCTTATAATGAAGAAGCTTATTTTTTAATTTATTTTCTAAAATAGCTTTAGGTAATACTTCTGGTCTACACAAATAGGCAGGAAGGTTGTAATTTTGTTAAAAACATTATACAATAACATATCCTTGAGAAATTTGATAAGGCCTGTCTATGCCACCATAAACATACTAAGTAAAGCCTTTGTATTAAGTTCATTTGAAAGAGCTTGCCAAGAGCTAAGGCACAAAACAGTGGAATTGAATTACAGTGGCCTAATAAATTATCAGCCATTAGCTGAATTTCCTTAATTGCCTGCGAGCATGCTTTTAGTCCACTCCAATTGTGAGGTAATAAACGTTAGTGAAAGGGACTTTAGAACATTCAAAGCCCATAGGACAGTGGGGAGTCTAAATAGTTTATTGGACTGGTGCCCATGTCCTCATATGATATTACATAGATCAACAACTGATTTTTCAATGCATGTTTATAATATTATTTGTGATATGTGACTTGAAACACAGGCAAAGAGCAAAAGGTAGAAAAGCTGAGGGATATCAGAGGAAGAAAGAGATACTGATGACGCAAATTTGGAAGGCCTGAAAATCCTTCTCAAAACAGGTTTGAAATTGCCAAAACATATTAAAGTCAGGGAAGAAAAGGGGGGAAAAACAACCAACCAACCAACCGACAAAAACAACAAAATCAACAAAACAAATCAAAAGACTTTCCAAGATAGAAGGCAGAGGTTTTTCAAACTGCACTATCTAAAAATACAGATTAAATGCCTTTATTGAGTAAGTACTATGGTGTTTAAGTCCCACTTTGTACTTACCTTATGGTATTTTTCATTGGCTAGCAATGGGAATATGTTTAGTTTATTTAAATCAGTTTATCTATTTTTAAATCTATATGGATATTTTTATTGGTCCAGCACATCTCTAAATTGCAAAGTTAACATAAAGAAAAATTCTATTGTGAACATTTAATTAACAATTAAATCTCCAGAGTATTTCTGACTAGATACAACTCTGATTTATTTAATTCATGTGAATCTATAAGGACAACTTGCTTATCACTTATTTCCATTCACAACTTTTAAACACTGAGCATTCCTATCACTCGTTTCCTACCTAATGTCATGTAAAAATACATTTAGCAGTACCTAGTAACAAAATATCTTTGGCCTTCACAGTCTTATCATGAGGTGTGACTTTTCAGTAATTTCTTATATGTGGAAATGGATTTTGATGTAATTACTGTGTAGGAATCAAAGGGTGGTGTGATTAATTGTTGCTGTTTCTGAAGCTGGGAAAATATTGTAAAATTAAAAATTAACTTCTCATGGTCTTATTTATCTGGATTCTTTCAGACCTCTGACATCTGCTTTCTGTAAGAAACTTTACTGGAAAATTATTAGTTCACATGCTTGGATAGTCATGAAAATGTGAATGATAAACATGGACATGCAAATATTCACATAAGAATATGGCATTTATATGTGAAGGGGAATACCATTTGACACAGATAAAAGAGCTATTTAATGAGCCAAAAAAAAATTTCAATCATACTAGTTGCAGCTAGAGTAAACTATACACATATTACTGAGTTCCAATCACAGCATCCCTGCATATGCTACATCAAATACACCTTTTTAAGAAATAAATACTCTTTGGCATAGCAGGATTAGATATTGAGTCACTCATCCAGAGCTTTGCTAAATGAGAATTTGGCTAGATATTTACCAACTAGCACTCCATCTATGCCCCTTCATTCACTTGTCTTTTCAGTCCCTCTTTTACATCCATTTCATTCTTCACTGCATGAAGTCCTTGTTGAACCTTCTAAATAGCCATCACTTAAAACAGCCAAGTTTTAAGCATGCACTTAGACACAGACACACTGCATACATATTTGTACATAGGTTCAAAGTAGCTATAGATAGGTACCACTACTAGAATACCATACATGAAGCAGAAATTGATATTCAGTAGACACAGATGTAAAACTCAAGCAACTTATTAGAAATGTGCTGTTAAGATTTGTTAAAGGCAAGAACAGTATTGAAATGTTTCAACCTAGAAATTTAACAAAGATTTTAATTTACTACAGAAAAGAGACCTTTCCATTAGTGACATTCATTTTTGTGGGACCTCCCAACCTCTCTAGAGAACTATAGTCTCCTTTCATCTGTTACGCCAGTGTGACAGGGCAATAGGACACTATCAAAATACCTCTGCTCTCTTTCCCTTTCTTCTGTTCCTCAGCCCATTTCTCTTGCAAAATAAAACAATTTTAAAATTGAAATTCATTATTAAAATTTCACGTCTTGAAATTTAAGGTTTCAAACTGAAACAATGTACAGTCTTAAAATTTAGTACTCAAAATACATGTAATTTAACTGCCAAATAATAATGTTCCACAAAATGTGAATTTTCTTTCATGCATACAAATGTCTGTAATCAGTATTTCAGAGAACCATAGAGTGACTTGGGTTGGAAGGAACTTTAAAGACCACCTAGTACCACACCCCCTGCCATGGCAGGGACACCTTCCACTAGACCAAAGCCCCACCCATCCTGGCCTTGAACACTTCCAGGGATGGGGGAATTACAGCTTTTCTGGGCAACTTGATCCAGTGCATCACCACCTTCACAGTGAAGAATTTCTTCCAAATATCTATTCTAAACCTACCCTCTCTCAGTTTAAGTCCATTCTCCCTCAACCCATCACTAAATGCCCTTGTCAAAAGCACCCTCCAGCTCTCTTGTAGCCCTCTTTAGGAACTGGAAGGCTGCTATAAGGTGTCTCTGGAGCTTTATCTTCTCCAGGATATTTACAATAATCAAATGCATAAAAGCCATAAAGAAGCTGTTCAGCACTAAGGTTCTCCTCACTTGTATTCCCTTTGAACAAAATTTTCATTTCAAGGTGAGTTCTGAACTGCCATTTTTTTGTATGGATATGGACAGGCAAAGGAATGGATAACAAATGGGTACAAGGAAAGAAGTAACAGCAGGAAGGAGGGAGGCAAGGGAGAACTGGGGATAATGGGAGGGAGATGAAATCTGTATAAAGTCTAACAATCTAAAAGAATCTAAAAGAAATATGATATAGTCTGGAATCAACAATTACTATTTCTACAGAACAGTGAAATCAATGCTTGTAAATTACCTTAAAGTAGGTATGGGATGAAAAACAGTCAATCACACAATGTCCAGCATGGCTCCAACTCAATGCAAATCTGAAAAGACAACTGATGCAAACATGTATTGGTTGAAACAGGTTCACTGATGATGAGAAAGTAGCTCTGTATTTAAATGGGCTCACCCATTCACACTTGTTCACACGTTTTCAAAGCAGGTAAATTTAACAGGTGCAGAGAACTACCAGGATGTTGAGCAGAAACTTGACACTATCTCAAGAGAGAAGAATAAAAGGGCTTTGCTTCTTCAGTAGAGTAAAACAAGACTGAGAAGAGATATGACCATAAACATATCATGAAGGGACAGATGTCAGTGGGTGAAAGACCTGAAAAAGCTCAAAAATTATGTCAGCACAAAACCAAAAAAGTGTAAACTGAGTATGGTATATACTTCTGCTGTAAGTTACAAGGTTCTGTGATGTGTATTTTGCATTAGCAAAATAACAGATTCATGGCCCCAAGGGGCCTGGTGTGAATTCCATGTTCCCAACCAAGTTTTACTTTTAGGAATTTGCCCACAGCTACTGAAAGTTTTACTCCTGGGACAGGCAGTCACTGCACTGCAGTTAAACTAAGCTGTCATGGTGAGTTACAGAGAAAAAGGTAGCATGTCAATTAAGCATAATGATGTGGCAATTAGCTTTTCATTTTAACTTTCTAAATATGTGCCATGGAATAACTAAAAGGATGCAAGAAATTTAATCTCTTCATCCTCTATTAAAAAATGGGGTATGTGAAGAAATGAAAAATATTTGACTACTCAGAAAATCTATTTGTCTTCTTTGTTCAGCATCTCCTTCTATTGATCACTATCAGTGCTGACAAATAGCTTGAAGCTGTGATCCTGAATTGATATTTAATTAAAATGAAGATCTATTCTAATTGTATGGTAAACACATCAGAGTTCTGTATGTAAATAATGTCAACAGATGTGGGATAAGAGAGGAATTTTAAATAAGTGTTAGAAAGTTTGCAAAGGGGCTAGGGAGCAAATCATGCAGAGAAAAGCAATAATTAAATTCTGTCTCTAATTTATTTTTACACTGGATTCCACTCTTATTACACTGAGGTTTAAAGACTGATTTCTTATTCTCCCTGCTAGAATGAATAAATTACATGTACGATATGGGGTTTAAGGGGGGGTTAAATTGCAAAAGTAATGTTTTCTTCATCAAAGTGTGAAACCTATTTGTAGTATGAGTAGACAATGTGTCTTCATGACATTGGAACTTACCAAAAGAAATTACTGAAGTGCCTTATAGAGAATGGTGTTTTTCAGAGAACATTTTGTCTCTCAAGCCTGGTCAGCAACTTTCTGTCACTGTGCCCTTTCTCCAAACTCATATATATCATTAATGGGGAGTGCTGAACTGGTCTGTTGACTATTCAGAAGTCTCAGTCAGTTTTCCTTTATCAGATCCTCTTCAGGCAGATAGGAACAGCCTTACATTTACAAGTCATGGCCACAGACACCCTGA
Organism: Peucedramus taeniatus; assembly: GCA_013400575.1. Classification (NCBI taxonomy): domain Eukaryota; kingdom Metazoa; phylum Chordata; class Aves; order Passeriformes; family Fringillidae; genus Peucedramus; species Peucedramus taeniatus. The sequence goes on from WBNO01029879.1 coordinate 23,419, forward strand.
TATCTTCTGGAGGCACAGCACAGAGGAATTTAAGCAATTCAAGAGGTTCCTGGAGTGCACTGATGATAACTTCCCCTTCTGAGAGATAGAAGAGTCAATGAGAAGAGGGGCAGTGCTGGACTTCATGCTCACAATGAGTGGCTTGTTGGGGATGTGAAGGTCAAAAGCAGCCATGGCTGTGGCAACCATGAGATGGTGGTGGAATTCAGGGCAGAGGGGAGAATAAAAAGTACATACTACTGGAGAAGGGGAATGAAGACAGCATCAGACTGTTCTCAATAGTGCCCTGTAACAAGACCAGAGGCAAAGGGCAAAAAGTGAAACACAGGAAGCTCCTCCTGAACATCAGGAAACACTTTTTCCTGTGAGGGTGACTGAGCATTGGCAGAGATTGCCCAGGAAGGTTATGGAGTCTCTGTACTTGGAGATATTCAAAAGCCACCACATTGTCCTGGGCAACTGCGTTTAGGTGCTCCTGCTTGAGCAGGGGTGTTGGACCAGACGATGTACTGACCTCTTCTTTTCCCTTCTGATACAAGAAATACCTGCAACATCTTCAACAGGTTTTGGTAGTACTATTTGGACAAATAGTTTGTGAATAGTCCTCGTGCGTGAGTGAAGAAAAAAGTGCTCAGGAGTAGAGTGTATGCATACACTCATCACAGCTTTTATGTGCTTTGTCATTATTTAGGGAAGAGATTGAAGAGAAAAAAAGTTTGAAGAAAATGATCTCTGTAATTATATGGTCTATACGGCAGTTTTTCCCCTCAGCTGGAATTCTAGGATTCAAATTATATTCAGTAGGAAGCCTTCACTGTTTTTACTGGCACTGAAAAAAGTGCTTGAGAAAAATATGTCTATTAAATCACAGTTCTTGAATTTTATTCACTTTAGTAAGTGGTTTTAAGTAATTTTTAAAAATTCTCATTTGAAGATTTTTTATTTACATACACTTTCTAATGAAATTTTTACTTTGAAGTGACAAATCTTCACAATGCAGTCAGCTCTAAGCGGAATTTTTATTCTTCTTTCTTATCATAACTATGCTTAACCATACTGTAATTACATTAACTGCTCCATGTCATGTTTATCTTTGCAAGGACAAAAAGCCATTAAAGGTAATCATGTCTGTAGTAGAATGCAATGCCTTCATGTTACTAACCTGTGAATTATTTCTTCTACTGTGGGATATTAAAATAGATCTGACTTCAGGCCAGTAACCTCAGTTAATGTCTGTGGGAGTTATTTTTCCACTTTGTCTCTCAAATCAGAGAAATGAGATTGCCTCGGCCAAACAGTAAGGTGTGAAAGCTCCACTAACTTCAGTCATAGTTTAAACAGGAAGAAGGTATCAGTCTAAATTCCAGAATGAAAAGTCTTTAGCACCAAAAGCATTGGTAAGGTAGCACAGACATGTTTAAATTATTACAGAGACTTAAATCATGGGAAGTAAATGTGCCTTTTAGGGAAAGAGCTTATTTTCCGTGGTTTACCTCAGTCAGAGACATGCAAAGAATAAGAAAAGAATGAGGCACTGTCTTAGGTGAAACACATTCAGCTGGATAGCTGGCACATATCTCAGCCTCAAGGAGTGGGTCCTGCATACAAAGATGAAGTTTGGGGGTGCATTTTCAGGGGTGTGTATGTGTGTGCATGCTTGTACCCTCACCCACATCCCTGTACAGCCAGACTGTCTCTCATCAGCAATCTGACTGATAATTGAGTAATCATTAATAGAGCAACACCAGCTTTTTTCTTTTACCTCTACTGGAAAAGCTTGGCTGGATTCCTGCTTCCATATGCATTCATTTACCCTCCTTCCTAATGATGAATATATAGCACATTCAATTTGGCTCATATACTTTTTTACTTTCCTTTTATAGCTCAAAATATCTTTTGTCTTACCTACTAAAGAGTGTAAACATGATTCACTCAGTTTTAGGGAAGTCCATGGTAATTCAGTGTTGCCTGAGGCTCTCTGAGTTATACCTTTTTCACTCCCATGACAAAAACATAATATGGATGCTTCAGGAGTAATATTTTCCCTGGCAAGATGTACCTGGAAAACTATACAGTGCTTAAAAATAGAAGGAGCCTCTCATAGGTTGGCTTTCCTTCCTGAAATTTGGAACATTTCCATGATACTCCACACTGAAAATGTTGTCTCTCTGGGGAAATTTTGCTTGGTTGTGAAACACAGCCCAGCACAGGTACAGTTTGACTTCTGTGTTTGAAAGAATAGAAACACAATAGTTAATACCATCTTATTTTCAAGTCAGTAGAAATAAGGCAAAAGTTTATCTGGGGATTCCTTCACTCCTTAAATGTCTGCATGGGCAAAGGTTTTCTGGAAATCTAGTGGTATAATTGTTTTTCATCAGAAAATGCCTGTTGGAAAACAGGGAAAATGCTTTGTGAAAATACAAAAATTCGCATTACCTTTCCTTATAAATTGCCATATGGAAAGCCTTCAAATAAGACCAAAACAGAAATTCTTTACTGATTCAAATATAGTACCTAGTTCTGTTTCAAAATTAGCTGTCCTGCAATGTTAATTATAGATGCTAGGCACTACTTCAAAACTAAACTGGACTGCAAAGCAAAATACATTTGAAGCACTATATATGAATTTAAAGAGTTAACATTCTGGTATATCCTAGAAGTGTTCATTTCACTTTCTTGTAGTTCTTGAGGGTGTTTAGATGGGCAGAAATACTTAGCTTTCTACCAGTTAATGCTTTTTATAAGTGAAAATTAATAATCTGTTTCTTCTATAATTCTAGTCATATTATAGGTTGTTTTCATTTTCTGATATTATAGATTATTTTTTAATATTTTTTAGTATCATAAGGTGTCAGGCATTACTCAGAAAGAATGAAGACAATCCCTGATTCAATGAATTCTCAATATATATAAAATATTGCAACAGAAATATTAACAATTATTTTCCCTATGTACTGGCTCATTAATGATCTGTTCTCTATTTTATCAAGACCAGTATGTTGTATTAATACATGATCTGTGGAAATTCACTGTAAAGTGTTTAATTCTGTTCCTTTTTTTCTTTCATAATATGTTGTTTTATCTCTTAATAATTCCTTAATTTTGCATAATAAGAAATGATGCAATAATACGGCAAAGCTGCTGATTGTTCTCCAGTTGTAGCAGAAGCACTGTAGAGACTGAATAAAATGTGCTGGATAATGTAGAAAGAGGGAAAGAAATTAGTCTAGTAGAATTAGGTTAGCAAGCAGTAGTTAGTTCCAGTAGAGAGACATTTTGATTTTTAAATCAAACAGATATAGTAAAGAAATCCAATACATTTGAGGAAGGCAAGGGTAAACCTACAGATATAGACCTAGACACCATGAGCTCTTACTTACGTTTGAGGAGCCATATTGAGCCATTTTCCACACTGATGGGGGTTCCATAAAAATAAAGAGGGTGGGAATCTTGGGTTCCTTTCTTTCACACAAATCTATGGGGATACTACAAAAAATCAGTACAGAGCCCAATCACTACCAGTCACTACCACTAGCTAAAATACATACATATAGATCAAAAAGACTTTTTAAAAAATTGGGCTGCAAATAGTTTTATAAATTAATTTGGTCCTTAATTACTATTCCTTTTACTACTGTTTTCTGCATACCTTCAGCTAGTAACTAATATACAAATAGGAAAAAACAAAGGGATTCAGAGGAATTATTTGTGAAGTATCCATGGAGAGTATATTTTTTTTTGCAATGTACATCTCATTCTAACTGCTACATTCAAATATAAGGAAGAAAAACATTCATGGTGATGCTTGCATCAGTTCAGAGGTTATGCTTCAATTACCACAATTCACAAGTCTTTACAAATCACTAAATACTCAAAAATGACAGAACAGTGAATACACAAAGAGGGAAGGGGAGAAAAAGACACAACAAAAACTCATAGACCTTTTAAAGATTATTATCAAATAGAAAGAAAGTCAAAGCTTCCCAAGAAAGATAATAACCGCAAGTTATTTGTCCATCTCCAGGAATCCCAATAGTAATAAGTTTGGTTTTCAGCTTCAGAGAATCATTTCCCAGCATTTTAAGGGTAGGTACAAGAAAAAATACTCTTCCCATCAATTTCTATTATCTGAATATGAGCAGCACAAATTCTTATACAGTAGCTAAATATTTCCCAATAGTGTAAACAAATTAATAGTTCTGAAAGATGTGTCTCGTTCTAAATTATTATTGTGGATACAAAAAGCCAGAGACTACAGAGATTTTCTTTAAATGAAAGAACACAAGGAAAAAAAAACTAATAAAAAGTTCAGTCTACCTATGGAATATCTAGTCCTGGATGTTCACCACCAGATGCTGCTTCTTTTCCCTGTTTTCTCCTTCCCCTTTATACTTGCTACTAGCCAAATATAAATTCCTTCTCCATCTTTATGCTTTCTATCTATGTTTCCCCCCTGGAACCCCTTGAACGATAGACATTTCCCGCTCTCCGTGCTGCCAGTGCCCTGCAGAAGGCTGCAATCCTGACACAGGCTCTAACACTGGCAGGCAGTGAGTGAACAGAGGGTATACTGTCTTGGGGAGCTCAAACTCACCTTGGAGTGGCAGGAGAACAGCTCAACAGCAGGAAAAGTACATTTCCTTGTATTTATTTAAGCTCTGCAATAGCAATGAGGAATAAGTCTGAGATCAGAAGGCAGTTGCCCCTTCTGCTGCCCTGTAAATTATATTCTTGCCAGGCCATTGTGTAAACTCTTTTAGTTTTCTGAGAGATTTCCTGATGGGTCACAGTACTGGAAGTGACACCTACAGCTATTGGAAATAATGGCCCATAGCTAGAGCAAAAGAGAATTAACAGCAGCACTTTTTATTCAGGAGAACAGCCTCGTAATCTGTATCATCACTTCAGAGTGAATTCATACAACAAAACCAAACAAGAAGATAGACAGGTTGTTTGCACTGTGAGTAAAACGAAAATACCATTTTTCCCCCCACATTCTATCATCATTATTTTCCATTTTTTTCTCTCCTTTTGAGAAAGCAAAATGGTTCAGATAAACCTAAATGGATCTGAATAAGAATCCCAGTATTGTACTACAGCAGGCACAGCTTAGAGAAAACCCTTTTCTGTCACCAGTGAGTAGTTGAGGGATACATAGCTGAAGACCAAAGGGGCTTTTTTTCAACAGAAGAGATATCAATATGCTTTTTACAGAATCTTAACTGTGATTTCAGTGTTGATCTAAAAATAAGAAAATAATTCTTCATGACACGTTTTCAATATTGCTGTAGATCTCTTTTTGTATCTCTTCTACAGGATGTGTCAGCTAATGCAGTAACATTTTATCTCTCATGTAATGCTCTGCCTGATGTACCCCACTAAGCTGTGTTCCCAGGGACACTAATGGTGAAGGAAAAGTCTGGTTTAAACTGAGACAGGAGAAAGCTGAATATTGCCCCTATTAGGAAACTCCAACAGTATAGATCATGTCTCTGTTGTTGTGTTGTGTCATGCCCATGAGGATACAGAATATATAGCATGAGTGAGATTTGGCTTCAAATGGAGGTGTCTTTAGCTGTGTGTCATCTGTCACCCATATGTATAAGTTCTCACTTTCCAGAGCGGAGATCAAGGACTCCAGTCAGTATCACAGGTCATACAGATATCCAATTCCTTTTAAAATTACTTAGGGTACCTGTGATAGCTTCAAAGACTCAGTAAATATGTCAGAACATGCACAGGAGAAAAATACTTTGCAAGACCTTTAGCTGAAGGATGAGACATCCAAAGAAGGCTTCTTAAACCTCTCTAACCGACCATATTCAAGCAGCTAAATTACAACTCATGTGGACAGTGAGCTGAACCATTTTCTAGGCTCCATTAACTATATGGATTAAATTTCTATCGATGACTGTTCAAATCTCTAAGCAAATCCCTCTCTCTTTCTCTAGATTTGTGAAGAGTCCTGTGGAGACAGCTGAACTCATTCTATATAGGAAACAGTTTTGATAGAAAAAGGCCAAGCTCAGGTTCTGAGTTTCTTTCAGCCTAGGGGACTGCCCTGCAGCACAGCCATCCTGCTTACCCCTTCAGCAGCTCTGTCCATGGATCTTTGCAGAGATATGGGCATAGGAAGCATTTTGCTAATGTACCTACCTGGTGCTGCCAATTTTTACTCATGTCATTATGTTTTGACATTATTGTTGCCATCTGAATTTTAAAAGTTTTTTTTTTTTTATTTCATGGGTAATTTGCAACATTTAACTTAACTTGGAACCCGTAACAACTAAAGAAAAGAATATCTGCATAACCTGTTTATTCCTCATTGAGTCCTTCAGAATTTATTATTATTATTAAAACTAAAGTGATCTAAATATACCAACTGCATTTGGGGTCATAAATTCTTTGTCAAGTTTCAGTCAAATACTAGTAGAAATGTCCCAGACTAGAAATCAGATAAAAGAAGGTTAATAAAATAATTTCTCACAGATCTTCTGTAAAATAGAGGCTTTCTAAAGAAGGAAGAAATGTATTCAAAATAGATGTAAAAATTAATGACAACTACCTGATGCTATTTAAACAGACAATAATCATCAATAAAAAGGAAGGTTTAACAACTGCGTTTCATCACAAAAAATATATTAACCACTTTTCACAGTCAGAAACCATCATCAATCAATAATAGATAATATTTACTCTCTCCTGCTGGGGAGCCTTTTTTATATTTTAATGGAATACATTGAATGTAGGTTACCATAGTTACAGCAGAATTTCAGAATTAGTTTTGTTTTATCATAATTGCTGCATATTAGTATATAAACAGCTGAACCCTGTCTTCCACTGGTAGCACTAATTTGTGCCTAGAGACAATTCTCTCCCCTCAGAAAATCGAACAACAGCTTAAAATATGCTGTAAGTTTGTGGTCTTTCCCAGAGGGAGTGGAAAGTTTCTGCAAGTCAAGCTGTTTGTTGTTTAGAGCCTGGGACTGCTGGGATCGGCAGCATAGAAAGGTGAAGCTGCAAAAATCCATCACCAGCAGTAAAGGGAAATTAAAAGTGTTCCCTACCCCACCCCAGACATGTTGAATTATAACCACAATACTTCCTATCACTATTGTTTCTGAGCAGACCTGAACACTAATGAATTTGTCTGGGATTTTTACAGAACCATAAGAGAGTTCAGAAACTAACAAGGAATACAACATAAGCTCTGTAAAGATCCAGTTTTTATCATCACTGTGTTTTCTAACATAGAAAACTATCGTTCCCAGGTTGCAGAGGCCAGGAAGGAAGAGCTTCTCCATTACGCATTCCTTATTAATCCACATAAAGGCTAATACCCATCAGATGCCTCCTTCACTCTTTAGAGAGTGGATTTGTGCAAGTAATTTTTTCCAGTGTGAGTAACTGGATTTTTAATCTCTCCCAGAAATATTGAAAAGCAGGACCTGACAGCATCATGGAAAATTTATGTATAAGGTAAAAGGTAAAAAGCCTAACTGAGATCTCAACTACCAGCTGAAGGGCTGCCTTCAAGAAGTTACATGTGCAGAACTTCCACTGCATTCCCATATTGTTCCATGTTGAGAAGTCAAACAAAACTTCATATAATATACCGAAGAACTTGAAAAGCCAACATGTCTGAAATGGTGGCTGTTATGTTTTCCTGAGCAAAAAAAAAATGTCTTCCAAAATGACTGACTGGTCAGTAACTGACAGCCCAACAAGATTTTGTTCTGTTGCTTTTAAAATGCCGTGGTCCTGCAAGTAAAATGCAAAGGGAAAGATAGTATGTCACATACAATATGGAAGGACAAGAAACTAATGTCAAGTCAAAGATTGCCTTCTCCGGTGTGACAGCAATTGTATGGATCAGTGGATGGCAGGAGATAGTAGTCTTAAACATGCTACACTTTAAGAACTACAGTTCTGTAACAGAAGATGCTTCAAGTGGCACATTGCATAAGGAAGCATGGGAAAAAGAGGCACATTATCTTAGTACTACCTATTGTTTCCCTCAGAATCAAAAAAGAAAATATTTTCACTTACATTATAAATGAAAAATTATTTTATAAAATCAATTGAAATATGTCTAGTAGTATTTAATCTTCTTTTCATATCACCTTTTTAAAGCATATGTTTTGAGGATTATTGTTATCAAGAAAAGGAATTAAGGCTTCACATTCTTGGGTTTTTTCCTGCTCCAGTGTAGAAGGGCCATATCTTCATAATCTTCACCCTTGTGATCTTATGGGTAAGAATGTTCAAGAAAATACCTTTTCCTTTTGAACATGAACTTAAACGTTTATACATCAATATTTTTACCTGAAATGCTTCCTCCTCTTTAAGAGAATAAGGTGATTTACTCAAACCTAGTAGGTACAAAGGGTCCCACACACAAAATAACTCTCCTCACACAATTAGAATAGCTGAGTACTTTGACTCGAATCCAGAGCTGTCCACAGATCACCCAGGAAGAGAAAACAGGTGACATCTATTGGATAAACTGCTATTTCTATCTCATCCAGCTCCAGTTTGGAACCCATTTACTTTGTGTTTAGAGTTACAGCTGACAGAATAAGTGGGTTTTGTCATGCTCTGGAGAAGAAGCAGGTGCTTGTGCCCACCAAGGGTGCCTGTTTATTGCTTTTAATGCATCTTTTGATGTTTAGTTCACTTTACTCCCATTTTCCATTCTCATGTCTTTTACCTAGCAATATACAATACTGACTGCAAAGTGCATCATGAGACCAGTAAGATTTATGTATAATAGTGTACAAGCACACAGAAAGTCAGTCTTTATCCTCAAATATTTTATCACAAATAGACAAGTTCAAGGCAAAGGATGGGAAAAGAAAAGCAGCAGAGTGTCTTGTCCAAAATTACGTAAGAAGAGAGACCTATCTCCTTCATCCTATATACTCTTTACAGACAGCTTTATGGTGACTTTTTTACTAGTGCCTTTGATTAACATATTTGTACCGGTTTTCTCTTTTTTATTCCATTCAAAAAAACCCAGAGTATTTAAATGCCTGAGTTGTGGGAAACAGTGACTGAAATTTTCAATATCACTCAGCAATTAATATCCTGCTCTCTAAACTCCTGGCCTTTTGTTTTGAGACACAAATGAGACACAGAACACTATGAATTTTTTTTAGAATACAAGGCTTCATTTTTGCCACTAATGTGCAGGAATTAGTGTCTTCCACAAACTTCATACAGAACCAGGGCTCTCACTCACAGCATGAGACTTCCAAGTTTTTCTGGACTGAGCTCCTACTTATTTTAATACTCTTCATACATTCGTTCTGTCCTATAAATTCTTTTCTTTCTTCCATATAGCACCTCTATATGTTAATGTAGACTAAACCTATAATTAATCTGATATTTATTTCTTTTCTTCCTCAACTCTACACAACAAAAATACAGAGATGAAGAAATAGCCACTATTAAACAAGGAATCACACGTGTAAAGAAGGCACTATAAGAAAGGATGGGGGAAGGGGAAGGAAAAAGGAGGTTGTCCTTTAAAAGGTATTGAACCATCGACCTTAAGAGTTTTTTATTCTTGTCCGGAAAGAAGTTGCTAAAGTACCTCACCACAGGAAAGAAATGAGAAATTTTGAGGGCTATTGAGCACTGAATTCTCACGGTGGCTCAGCAAAATGTTACTTAGAACAGGTGTTTCTGTAATTGTGATACATTGAGGAAGTTTGCAGTGTTCAATATCCCCTCAAGACTTACTAATACGTCTCTAATGTCTCTAGAAACAGTACGCTGGACTGCCAAAGAGTACGGAATAAAATGTCTCTCAAGCCTGGTTGAAGATATTTACAATTCAGTGTATGTTTTTTGTAGAGCTGGCTTTTTACAGAAATGAGGAGGAGTTTTGGAACAGGCCCTAATAGAACCCACCTTAGTGCAAGGGACTTTTATTATTTAAAAATGTTTGAGGTTTCTATCCTGGAACCTCAAACTTTCTCATCTCAAACAGAAAGGGAGAGCTTTTATTTCTCAAGCAGAACCTTGGCTGTTCAAGAGATCAACCTGAAGGGCAGGAAATCCCCCATAGGACAGGTGCAATTTCAAGGCTCTACACCCATGCATCGTGAGAACAGTTGGGAAGCAATCTTTCCCACAGTTTTAGATCCAGATGCTATTATTATAGCATAAACATAATATGACCAATTTGCAATTTCAATTAACAATTAAACTATAACTATTTAATAAAAATGGAAAACAGATGGTAAAAATAAAATGAAATGCCCATGGCTATCAAATTTGCTCACATTAAATGGAGGAGCAGGAAAGAAAAACACATTCAATAAAAAAATAAAATATTTACCACCTCTGAGGACATTTGGGAGGACTAGAAGAGAGAAATGACCAGAATGCATTCTCCCAAAGTAACTTAAGCCTTTTTTTATGCTTAGATTCAGTACTTCTGTACTGGAACTTTGACAACTACTGAAAATAGGAATAAATATATAGAATAGGAGGAAAGTTTGGTGCAGCAATGCAGCAAGTGACACTGTTAGGCATCATTAAGAGTTTAGCACTGTAGAAGGTACGTGAATCATTGAATGGGCGAGGATGTTTTCTTATGTTAAGAAGAAAAGTTGACAAAATTAGAAGAAAAAGGAGATGGTTGGGGTTTTCACAGTGTCAAATATGTAGGCTTCTTTTTTTTGTACTTCAAGTAGAGCAGGTACTTGAAGCCCTGAAAACCTGCAGTGTGAGTGAACTGTAAATAGGCATGCAACAAAACAAGGTCATAGTTCTGACCTCTGTGATTACCCAGGGATATTTTACTAACTACAAACCATTTTATTTCATAGGATAGATTCAGAATGGAATTGAATTCAGTATGTCACTTCATGCTAGACCTGGGCAAACTATTCCCGGGAAATTTTTTAGCTAATAAATTATACCCTTTTTTTGCTGGAAGATTATTAGGAAAAGTATTATAATTCCTGTAAATGTGTTCATCTTCTTTAAACAATTGAAGTGCTTTGTACAAACATTTTTCAATCAACTTACTATTGTAAACTTTTCATTTAATTATGTCTTTGTCTATTCAGCATGCATTATTTCTTATTCAGAGGGTGGGATTGGCAACCTCAGTTTCATGGCAGTTGCCCTCACTATTTGCCTGAATTTCTAAATATTCATAAATGGAGTAGAAGAATAGCTGGAGTAAATAAGAGATAGCTGCATTCATAAGCAGATGGGTTTGGGTTTGCAGGCTTAATGGTTAATGAATGGAGAAGATCCATTCCCAAATTATCCTACTAGCAGGAACACTGGCCAAATGTTCAGAGCAGGTTTGACATGTGTCATTTTAGCAGGTTTTACACGAGTTCTTTTAGTCCAGTGAGGCACCTGAATCCCACATTGTCACAGATCTACAGCCCTTTCTCCTGTGCGTTAGACGAGCCAGGATATTTTGCTGCTAAATCATGTCTCCCCTCAAGGACTACTGCCTTTGGCCGTAAATACAGCAGAATTGAAAAGCAATTCAGGACTCGCCAGAATGCCTGACAGTTTCTTCTGCATTTTCCAAGCTCAATTTCAGACAAACAGTACCATGATGATATAGCAAGTACTCAATACCAACATTTCAAGCCTCAGCAGAGAGAAACAGAACTGATGGTGAGGTCCTTAATCAGGATGCATGAACAAGCAACAATTCAGTTTACTCTTGCGAAGCTGTGCTGGGACAAATAAATCTTCCCTTAAAGCTACAGGAGCTGAGCTAAAAAAATCACACCGCCCCCCAAAAAAAACCTAAAACCAAAAATGAACAAAAAAAGGCAAAACAAACAACCTACCCGCCCCAAACCCAAACCTGATCCTTTTTGAGCCCATTAGTTCAGATAAACCAAACCTGAAGGCTTTTCTGCAAAACTCAAAACCTCCCATTCTCGCATTTTCCAAGCAATACATTGCATCTTCTGAGCCTTTTTTATATTGTAGCGGTTATGACTTCAGTTGCTCTTTCAGATAATCCTTAAGCATCACACCTAAACTGGTGACAAAAGTGACAGAGGCAATTCTAGCCAATCCCATCACAAGGAATTACATGACCAGCCATTATTTTACCCTTTCACTCCACACACTAGTACTACAGAGCCCAGAGAGGAGCTCTGCTGTTCTACACCTCTGAAAACCACCAGTCCTGAAAAGGAGAGTAGCCCTGTCCCGAATGGTGCTCTCATCTGAATGGGTCCCCTGTCAGCAGAGGGAATGTGGCAGAGCCTGTAGATGGGGAGAAACATGCCTGGGTCTCAGTGCTGGACAGATCCCTTGTGTGAGCTGCACAGTTGTGTCCTGTAAAATGCAGTATGAGGCCATGAGACACCGTGCCAGCTGACACATGACTGGTGTTCAGAACATGAGTCTCAAGAATTCTACATGTATGCTACAACACTCCCTATTGGAATAGATACCAGAAACTGGTTTAAGGATTCCAGTTTCCAAGTTTTCTCTCACTCTATCCATCAGTTTCAACCTCAGCTACAGCCAATTGGCAATTTTACACATAGGCAAAGACAGGTGCTGCCGGAGTGCATAATGCTGCAAAATTTTATCACCATGTTTCTGCATAGAATTGTCCACTGCCTTGTTCCTAGGTGAGACTCTTAATAACAAAAGGTACCAACTCTTGGTGTCTGGACTAACTGAATTTTTCTTCCTGTTCTGCACTCTGTGCAGGATATTTGGCTAGATGTGAGGTACGCAAACACATTTAAATGATGGTAATTTAAGCTGGGAAAAGCCAAATTATATAGTAATGTTATAAGACCATAATTACCCTAGAACTGTGCCTCATGTTTAACAATAGCTGTCTGCAGTGCCATTAAAATAATGACTTTCAGATTTGCCAAGACTTTTATTATAAGAAATCCTGGCCACAAAATCTTATAGACCATTTCTTCAATTGGTTTAAATTGGTCTACATCCACTGAAGTCACTGCATGAAGATATGACCTTTATACTCCAAAGACCCAAAACATTCAGCAATTAGGTAAGCAGACAGTGCTCTGGTAAAACTGGATATTATGACACATGGCTCAAATTTGCTCATAGAAGCTGAAGTAATTTAAGCTGATTTACTTAAAGGTATAGAAAATTTTGAATGTATATCATTTATGGGGTAATTTTCATACTTATTTAGATCTGTCACAGAAGAAGAAGTCAACAATATGCTGTCAAATGACTGAATATATGTAATTTTAAAAATGCTGACTCAGAAAACAAATCTAGTCTTCTTTTCTACAGCCACCCTTAGCAGCCTCTCATATAGTGACAGCCTGATGGCCACACCATCCTGTTACATCTTCCTTCTGTTGAAAACATGCCTAAAAGAGACTAAAGATACTAATTTGATAATCATAACTTGCCATACGTTTTTGATACAGTATCAGCAATGTGTATGTCTTTGTTTTTATCAGGTTGCTACTACACAGCAAATGCTACTAATTCAGCACTCACTCTCTTAGAGGACAGGCTGTCCTGACTTTGATATATTCAGATATCTAATGTCAGAGGCAGAGCAATGATGTGGTGTTGAATGCTGACTTTTCGCTGAATTCTACTGTAGCTCAGATAACACCTGATTTTTCTTCATGTTTTTCTCCTGGGCCCATAAGAGAACCACCCAAACCAGCCTCCTGACTATTGTGCTGCCTTTCAATTGCTGCCTTATCTCTAACTGACTTTTTAAATTAATTGCATTATGGACACAGCCTGACTGCACACATTAATAGGCATAAGAGTGTCCACAAGAGCAAATGTGAGAAGGAAAAGGAAAGGAAAGAAAAGGAAAGGGAAAAGAGAATGAGAAAGAGAAATAGATAGGCTGAGAAACAGCTTAAGAATGCCACACAAAAAGCTGCACATGGACAAGGACAGTTATAAAGTATTTGCACAAAAAACTCACCTCTGTCTAAAGTATGCTGATATCCAGCTTAACTCCCCATTAGTTCACAAAACTTTTGTTTCAATAATATATCTTATTAACTAATATTACTAATTAATTAATGTTGCTTATTTTCAGAGTGGGACATTTACAATGCAGATTTTCCTTCTGGCAAATATGTGTGGAATTTCCTCCTCTGCTCAGTCCCATTACCATGAAACCAGCTGGTGCCACTTGTGGTGAAACCATGGATCTGCCTAGCTCCTCTTTTGTTTACTATTAGTCTTTAAACCTCCTCACCTCTTTGTTTGAAACTAGATAATGGATTTAATAGGTACTGAAGAGAAAAGAGTCTGACAAACTTGTGCAAACACAAAGCCCTCATTTTCTTCAAATGTTAAGCTGAAAATCATTATCTTGTTTCTATTATTCTTTTTTTTCCTCTACTTAGTCAACTGAGGCATTGATCTCAAGTGTATTGGGTGGTTACTCCACTGTTGGGGTTATGCTGAAAAAATTTAAATTAGACTTCCACAAACTTAGATATTAGATTCTGTACCTTCATTTTAAACATTCTTAATTAGGTAAAACATTTTCTGCACCTAATTTTAGTATAAGAACAGCCATACAGAGTGATAGCCAAAGTCTGTCTAACTGAAGATCTTCAGTGTAAACTGTAAAATTTTGCATTTATTTCATTTATTCAGTCTTCCATTTGTAAATAGAGGCCATTTGTTATACCAGCATACATTTCTGTAAGGTTTAAACATCCCACCAGCAATGTAGTTCACAGTTGGTTTGTATGTACCATCTGGGCTTTGTATATAAAATGAGGCACCTAGCCTAAATTTTGGAATCATTTGCAGGAGGATCTATTATATGCTGTTCTGGTTTAGTCTGCTTCATGTTTGGAAGGTAATAATTCAGTAGTATTTCTAGGACTTGGCATTTGGCGTACCATCTGGGGTGGTAAAGACTCTGCATATGGGAGATGGTATAGTCCCAAGTATTTTATCTTTCTAACACCCTTCCCACTAAAGGAACTTTCACTTAAAGAAACAAAATTCACTGCAAGTGTAGTATGCTGCCATAAAAAGGAAAGGTAAAGAAATATATATAGTGTTTTTCTACTCATGCAGTATTGCTCCTTCATGATACACTTCTAGTATGACAAATAAATGTGGATTGTAATCACCTAATAGCATTTTTTCTCAACTTTCTCCCTTTGTTCTTGTTTATACTTTTCGTCATGACACAAAACTCCTCTCCATTCTTGAGATTTGTACTTCTTTGATGTTTGGAGACTACCAGGTACCCTTCTACTTGTTAATTAAGCATACATGGAGAGCTAGATTTTCAGGTAGTCTAAGTTTTTTGATACTGATTTCTAAATTAATGGCAGAAAGGTATTTCAATACTTGTAGAGATCCAGTGTTTTCAATCTAGCCCAGTGCAGTTTATCCATTTTTATCTTTCTTCACTGCATCTGACCATTTGTCTATCACTTCAGTTTCTTATAGTTCCTTTCATTAATCATTCCAAAAAACCAATTTTCTGCTTTGAGTGCCAGTGCTGTATAGACCAGGACTGTTTCTGTGCTCAAAATTAAACTACTATTCTCATGTGACTGTATCACCTTATTCCATGAGACAGTAATACATATGCACCTATAACTTCACTTGCCCTTTTTTTTGCCCTTTCAAGTTGTGCCCATTATCTGCAACAATTATATTTTTTTCTCTCATCTTTTCCAGATTGTTAAATCCTTATTCAATATTTGCCTCAAATTATACCATCAATGGTGCCTTGCACTTTTATAATTTATTTATTATTTTATCACATCAGTCTCCGACCCACTGTATTTTTCTTTCCCCGTAAGGGCATTTAAACCTCCTCCTAATTTATGCCATGCGTAAATGTCTTCAATGACTTGATGCATTCTTCTCTCCAAATCAGGAATGAAGATGTTAAATAAGCCTTCATTTACTACCAGCATTGCAACAAATGACTATGCATCTCCCTTCAACTTGATCCATCAATATTCTTTGTTTATGGCCTTTGAGCTAATCTTCAATCCATGTGACAGTCCACATATTTGTCAATTTGAATTAATTACATGAGCTTTCATGGATGCTATACCAAATGCTTCACTCAAGTCAAACTATATTAGGTCTGCCATTTTCCTCTCATTTGCTTATTTGGTAATGCTATCAGAAGAAGTAATCAAATTTGTCTGATAAGATTTATTTTCATAAACCATGCTGCTTACTTTTCATGGTTATCTTATCCTCCATCGGCTGTTCTGTGCCTGTAAGAGCTGGTTCTCCTACACATTGATTCTGATTTTACTATTTTTCCCCCAAAAAGTAAACTCATTAATCAGTATGCTATTCTTGATGCCCAGCACTAGGTTAGAGATCTATTTCAGCACTAATCAGCAACAGCCTTTTATATTTATTTCAGTGAATTTTAGGTAACATCATTGCACCAAAGGTTGGGTTATTTCTCCCATGTATTATGTGGGTTTTATTGTGGATTAAAGAAAACCAGCAAAACTAGTAGAATCAAGAGGCAAAGAACAATGTGTCCCTTTTGTGAATTACAGAAAACACATCAGCCATTTCCAGCTAACAGACTCCTAGCATTTGAAAGGTTCATTGCCCAGGAAATAAAATCACAGTCATTTCAGATACTGAGGGTTGTTCACAGCCACTGCTTTTACAGTTGCCTCCCTTTTACCTGACATAGCAGAGATTAAACAAGAGACCTCCAACATGGAAATAGATTAAACAAGATACTTTATAAAGCCAAACTCCGTAGTTAGAACTGTTAACATAATTACACTTGTGCATTTTGATTTTCAATACACAGCACACTTACAGGGAGACATCTTTGCTGTTACTTTGGCAATGCTATAACTGTCCTATTTCTTAGACAACAGAGAAACAAAGAATCACAACTAATGTCCAAGTAAAATTTTATGTTCTCTGTACAAAAGTTCATGTGGTCACTGGTCTGGTTGAATGAGGTGTGGGCATTTTGTGTTATTTCTTCTGAATTTCATTTTCTGTTTGTCTCAGAATAGCAGTCACCAGACAGGGCCCTTCAGTTACCCCCAGCTCCACAGTGTAGTGGTGTGTGTTTTGTTTGATTTTGCCTCTCTCGCTGTTGTATTTTGGGAGGGTTGTAAAAGTTATGGTTTGCCCCATGTTACCCTTGTCCCTTCCTCTTATAGTGGTTTTTGTCCAGATTTTCCCACCACTCAGGGTGTCCATCAACCTGCTCACCCGCCCCTTTCCCCCCGTTTCTGCTATGTCATTCCCAGTTGTCCTGCCCCCCTTTATGTCAATTAAGTTTTCCCTGCCCAGCTTGTTCTCCAGGTTTCTGTGTCAATCACCGTGTCCCCCGTCTATGGTTTGTTGTGTGGGTTTTCTCCCACCCCTATGTTTTCCCTATTGGTTCAGTTAAACATATCCTTATCCCTGTTGTAACTACCCATCGGCTGTTGTACCCACCTCCCTGAGTCAGAGGTTTGATAAGCTCTTGCTGAGCCCTGGGTGTGGCCACTTTGTCTTGTCCGTTCAAGGAGATTAAAACTCTTTGGAATACCTTGACGGAGTGTCCAGCTCCCGGCTTTCTTTATCTCGGGACTCTGGTGGCTTTTCTCTGCAGCTGAACCCACGCAGCTGCCCTGACCCCACCGCAGCCTCAGGGGAGGTTTTGGGGCAGCCTGTCCTGTGGCTCCCACCGCCACAAAGGGGCGAGCCAGCCGGATTCCTGCCTCGGGGCGGCGAGGAGAAGCCGCACCACAGCTTCTTAAAACATATCTGTCCCCAGTGTCCCACATTCTGCCCCCACCATGTATCTTCCAGCTCTGTCCTTCACAAATATACCTTTATTTCTACAGTGAGTTTCCAGTTCTCACTGGTTTTCAGTTTTCCTGTTCGGTGATACAGATAAGAAGAGAGGCAGATATTCTGGGAATCATCTTATCTAGCTTCAGACATCAAAAGGACAGGTGATGAAGCCCAAATTTCCACTCTAAGATACCCTTACTGCCAGAAGTCCTTCTAGTTTCTAGCAGACAGTGTGATCTGTCCCAGAGGCCTATTTTTTGCTAAAATAATCTCTGCCTAGAATTCAACTTAGCCAAAAGATGATATCTATCTATTTCACTACAGTGATGCAGAGGAACTTAGAACAATGAACACAATGAACTACATTTTAGATGCCAAAGTTATGGTGCATGAATCCTACACAGTGTCTCATAAAGGCACATAAAAATAATGTCATAAGATAAACTGATAAAGGTCTTTGTGTCTCAGAAGAGCAACTCCAAGCAAATGATCTCAACTGAGTGTAAGTCTCAAATGACAACATTTGCCAGCTGCACAAGTTCTTTGGATATGTCATTAAGGGATGATGCTATCAAATTATCTGTCTTGTGGTATAAATAGTCATACCTTTATCTGTTCCACTAGGTCTCTATTGATTAATACTTGCTGAGAAGTGATTTGCATGTTTCAAATGTGGTAATGGTCTTTATTAATAACATTACTTCTTGTTTAGGAACACAGGTGTTTCTCTCCTTTTTTTGTTGACACAAAATCAATTTCACAATTTACCCTAAAATTGCATTAAATGACAACTCAACGACTTTTTAAAATAATTTATAAATCTGTGGGTTTTTCCCTCTCTAAATCATAAACATACATGCAGAAACAGTTTGTTTGTCCACAATTTATCCTGAAAGTCGGCTTGTGGAACTAAAAAATTTCTCACCCTTTCTTTCTCTGTCGCCTTCCCTGGTTTTCTTTTCTATCCAAAAGGGACTTATTGTACCTGTCTAGCTTTAGCTCTGAAAATGTATGGGCCAATCTAAAATATATTGCCCTTTCCCCCGAAACAACAATTGACACAATGTAGTCCAGTTCTACTTACACTGAAGTGAGAGTTTTGTAGTGATCCATGACCTTGTAAGGCTCATTATTAGATAGATACCAATTTGTCATGCTGTGCCTAGCTATCAGCTTTTCTAGTCACTCACTTCATGCTTCTTGTGGCAAATTATATTTGACTTTCAATTTAAAATCCAGGGTACTTTAATGTAAAACCTCAGTATAATAATGGTGATGAAGCAGCAGGGCATGCAATTTGACAGAATGGATTTTTCTAGTTTATTGTGGCAGATTCCCCTCCTCCAACCCCAAAGATAAGAAAAGAAGGAAACAAAGAAGAAAGGGAAGAATGAAAGAGAAAAAGAAAGCCAGCAACACTCTCTTGACTCTCTTGAAACCCTGGTGGAAGCTGGGAAGACTGTAGATACAACAGGTTGTCATTTAAAAATGGAGGCTCTACTGTTGCTCCCTGAGCACAGCTTAAAATACATTAGATGCATCATGACAAGCTATAATTCATGAATTCATGAATGAAGATTTAATTCCTTTTTAATGAAAAAAAAGTTCCAACTTCTTTGGCTGAGTTACTGAACTTAATATATGTTACACAGCTCCTGTCAGACATAAGTAACGCTGATCTCTTTTGTCTTGATGCCAAGCACCTACTATTAAAGGTGTCATAGACATGAAAACCCTGATACAAGGGATGCATTATTTCAGTACTTTTTAATGAGGATTTGCTTTTTAACAATGCCATGTACAGGATACTGAGGAGGGGAAATTTCCCACTTCAAGCAAAATTACTGTGGTTTGGGATTTATATTTTTATGTTAGGAAGATATCATGACATGAATTCTGACTGGACAGTATGGCACATTATGGAACATATTTAATCTACTTTTTTTCTCCTTTCTTTTTCTACATGTAACAAAGATCATGCATGCATTCAAAATCTGAGCTTCATTTTGAAAATAATTCAGCTCATCAAATTTGGTCACCTAGAAATTAAATAACCTTGTAAAGCTAATTCTCTAAACCCTTTGAAGTGTCAACAGAAAAACAATAACTCTAAGAATAACTCAGCCTATGTATTTTAGTGTGGGATTCATCCCAACCAACCTCAGGCTTTTAATACTTATGTATTGAAGTTCTAGCAGTACCTTAAAGCATCCTTGTTAGTAAACAGCTAGAAATATGCATTTTTAGAAGATAAATCATCTGATTTACCTTACAGACATACTTTAGGATAAAATTAATTGCCTTTTAGGCATATTTCTTGCTCTCTAGCAAGGAAAATATTAAGCACTTTGATCAGACTTGCACATCCAGCTTCAAGTCATACAGGTTAGCATAGGTATTTCCTTACATTTCAGCTCCAAAAATCCTGATAAACTGAATGATCTTTCAGACAAGACATGTCTCCCATAAATATCAAAGATTTGCTCTCGATGATAAGTTTGAGATAAAGAAGATTGTAGACAGTAAGATTTCATTCTAAAAACTCACCCATGTAATTTCTGGGCATAAAATGGCATACAGTAAAGATTTTGCCCAGCCTCAGTCTTTAACTGCTAGAGTCAAGCATATTCACACTGAAGTAGTAAAACTTTGGTTTGTCTATGAATTTTTGTTTCTGAGATACTGTGTAGTACACCAGACTGAGGTATGTCATTAAGGTTGGAAAGGATCTTAAAAAGCAGCGAGTCAAGCATAACCCTATCCCTGCCAAGTCCAATACTAAGCCATGTCCCAAAGTACCACATCTACATGACTTTTAATCACCTCCAGCAATGGTGATTCCACCACTTTCCTGGGCATCCTGTTCCAATGCTTTACAGCCCTTTCTGTGAGCAAACTTTTCCTAATATCCAATCGAAATCTCCCCTGACCTAATTTGCTGACTCTGACTCTGTAATTTGCTGGTAAATTGAAAGCCCTAACTTACAGAATATTTCATCAGCCTCTTCATCCATGTTGGCTGGGCTATAACAGACTCCCACCAAGATATCTGCCTTGTTGGCATATACCCCTGATTGTGACACATAAACACTCCACCATCTCGTCACCATCATCAAGCCTTAGAGAGTCAAAACACTCCCACACATACAGGGCTCTCCCTCCTTGCCTATCCCTTTTGAAGAAT
Source organism: Peucedramus taeniatus (assembly GCA_013400575.1). Taxonomy (NCBI): domain Eukaryota; kingdom Metazoa; phylum Chordata; class Aves; order Passeriformes; family Fringillidae; genus Peucedramus; species Peucedramus taeniatus. The sequence continues at coordinate 44,384 of WBNO01029879.1, forward strand.
TACCAGCCATCCATTGCAGCACTCAGGTTATCTGAGTCATCCCTCCATGATTCTGTGATTGTGGCTATATCACAGTTTTCCTGCTGCACAGTGGCTTCCATTTCCTCCTGTTTGCTGTGTGCTTTGGTGCACATGTACTTCAGTAAAGCTATTGATCCTGCCACAGTTTTGGGAGGAAAAACCTTAATTCCTACAAGACCATTCTCAGGTGCTTCCACGGTTTCTAACAATTGGTAGTAAAAGCATTTCTTTCCTGAAAAATAGCAACATTAAACAGTGACATTCCAAAAGAACAGACAAAATATCTTTATTTTTTAACCAGGCATCTGCAGCTGAAAGGAAAGGAAACAGTAAAAGCAAAATTCAGAATGAGCACGCTAAATGTACAATTTAATCATCTAAACAGGGCTATTTACTGTTGCTTTACTGTTGCTTTTTACTCCAAAAAGTATCATTTCCGCCCTTTGGCTTCCATCAAAAAGATATGGATCTGCCATCTGTGACAAATTTACAGCCTATGTGGATATTCTGGATAATAAAAACTGTCAGTGGTACTAAGAGCCTACATATGAGCAACTGAATCCCCTCCTGTATGTCTACATCTCAGCTAGTCGTCCTATGTTTCCTTTACAGTTATGAGGCACTCATAGAGAATAATTCATTTGAGCAATTTCAAGTGTCTAGTGTGGAATGAGTTGCTTCATTCAGTACACAACTAGATTTCTTCACTGACTCTAAATGAAGTCCAGGGTTTCCCTTTTAGGCATCTCCACCGTAGATACAGCCATTTAATCAGACAACTCTCATCCTCAATAGAACATAACAAGCTTTTCTGACTTTTCAGAAAATAGAAACACAGGATGGCAAGCATCACAGCTTCAGTCTGTTTCTGTAACATAACTCACAAAACACCCCAAACCACCACAGCTAAGGACTTTGAGTAAAAGGGATCAAAAGCCTTGAATCCAGTGTATGCTACGGGGAGAAAAAGTAAACATTATATGTGCCACTAATGTCAAAGGCCCTTCCTGTAACAGAGAGTGTAACAGATGACAATATCCAGATGACAGGTGAGGGCCACAGTCCACCCTACAGAGGAGAGTGAAAACCTCCTAAGCTCTGCCTGGAACTAGGATAAATTTTCTTCTTGACTTACAATTTGACAAAATATTTGACATGAAGGTGGCAATAAAATCTTTTAAAATGAAATATGTCTTTCTTGTAATAGGGATGGTCACTATCTGTCTGTAGAAATGTCCAGTTTCTGGTCTTCCTGAGAAAGAAAGTGAGAGAAGAGCTATTCATCTCAGTCCTTGCAGGCAGACAGCTGAAGCCTGGATACACTTGCATTCCACTACTATACAAATCAAATATAATATATTTCTGATATTGAAACTAA
>WBNO01029882.1:6837-40533 GCA_013400575.1 Peucedramus taeniatus
CCGCCGCTCCGGAGCGGCTCCCGCGGCCCGGGCCGGGCCTATCAGGAGCCGGCGGGCGGCGCGAACGCGGCCTGCAGCCCGCGCTGCTTTCACTGCCCTTTCCGGGATTTATCATCTGGGTTTTGTTTCCCATAGCTTCGTTAGTTTAGTTTGGCTTGGCTTCCGTTCCTTGAGGGGGACGAGGGGTGTTGTTTGGGTTTCTAAGAACGCATTGTTAGTGGCAAACAGAGTATGAATCACACTCTATTCTCATCTTGAACCTCTCTTTCTTAATGAAACTGAGGAATTTTTAGTCCTGAAACCGCTGCCTAGCTCTGCCTTGCGCTGGTCTGTGTCAATGTTACTTGAACCATGTTCTGTGCAGTATTAAAGTTCCAAATTGTTTCTTCGGAACTCTAGAATTGACTATTTTAATAAATAATCACCTAGATTCCAATCAGCCCTAATCAAACTATAGGCTGAAGATCACTCTAAGAAACCTTTCACCAGAGGCAACTGCCCGCCGCAGAGCAGGATTAACACACTCCCTGTGTAACCTGCCCCAGTGCCAGAGGCATTCCTGGAAGAGCAGTGCAAGCTGCTAACACCTGGCTTGCAGGATCTCCCATGAAACTGGACACATGATGGTCCCTAAGAATGTCCCAGCCGTATGGACTAGGTGTATATGACTACCAGGCAAGATTTTAGCACACTGAAAGATGAACAGCAGCCTAAAAGGTGAATTTGCAGGATCATTTTTATCTTTCTGAAGTGAAATTTCCCACTGAAAGGAAAACTAGTGCCAAATGAACCCCAGATGTTAGAAAAGATCCAAACAGTTTGCTAATGATTTAGTTGTTTATATCCCCTTTAGAACCTGGTTTCTAGTTCAGGGTAGACACTTGTCCCTTCTGTGCTCTCATTTTTCCTAAGTGGTGAAAACATTTGCAGCAACAGGTATGCAGAGTAGGAATTTGGGTTGAAAGTCATGCTGGCTGCCTCTAAAGTACCAATACTTTTAGTAAGTAAAAGAGTCTGATGAAAATACACATGCACACACTGATTACTTAATTACTGTAATTGCTGTACTTAATTACTACAGCAGTGTTTGTTCTTAGCACTTGCTTTAGTAAAATTCAATGCAATTAAATGCAGCAAATTAGTTTAGTAAAACAATAATTTTACTGATGCTGCTGGATATACGAGGAAATAATAGAATGTGCTTTGCACTTAAAACTGATTAAACTGTTAAGATGAAATTCACTTCATATATAACTATAGAACCTTTAGAAACTTCAAAATCATGGGTCTTAGCTTCTCAAATTCTTACTAGCGGTTCAGAAAATAAGACCTGCCCAGTGGTCTTCTCAATACTAATACTTCTCAATAGTTGTAGAGCTGTCAAACTTCCTGTATAATTGCAACAACCTGTATTTTGTACCTAAATAATTTACTTCCTTCAGCCATTTCTATCCTTGAAGCTCATTATATGTTTATTACAAAGCATCAATTTCCACTAGCTGTTTTTCAAACAAAGGAAACACTTACATTAAAAAACAACGTAGTGGATTCTAGAATCTTTGATGATAGACAGGGTGGTTTTTGAGTTGTGCAAAAGAAAGGGTAAGCAAAGTGATTAGTTAACACTTTTCCATGTGATTATATGTCCATAAAAGAGACAACTATTTCCTCCTATAATAATCAGCAAGTCCCAGCAACTGCAAAGGAAAATAATTTCCCAACTGATATATATCTGAATAGACCTAACTTTTTCATGACAAAGTCTTTGGGGCAGCAGTAAAGGATACTTCTCTTTTACAAAGGAGAAAGCATTAATGCTTTGAATCACTGCACAAATATGCAACTACATTTTACATCTGAATTGCTAAACTAGGAATTACCACAGGATATGACACAATTACTATCAATTAGTGCATTTAGAAAAGACAGATGTAAGACATCACACTTTAAAAGGGAAAAACCAGGTTTATTCCATGCAGTTTACAATACACTAGTGTTATGAAAAGGAAGTTAAAAAAATACCCATACACATTTCATTTGTTTGTTTTGAAAGTGATGGTTAACTGTAACCACATTCAAATTATTTGGGAAGCCCTAGCAGATTTTTTTTTCCAGGGAAATTTCCCTGAATTCAGTTTCTTGTCTGTGTCTGTGCTATGAGTTTTAGGTAATGCAAAGGCATTAAAACCAAATCAAAACTCAAATTTTGCTGCAGTAAGAACACTTCAGAGATAATGAATTGGCACAAAATAAAAGTGTTATTGCTAATCCACTATCCAGGAAATAACATGTTGCAAGTATGGCCACTTGGGTATAAGCACAAACAGCTGATGCACAACTAATTTTGAGACCAGTGATTTGGAGGAAAAGATAAAAAAAAAAGAGTATTTGTTGAATTGGGTAGGTGATCCTAAAGAGTGCATAGGAAGTCAATTTTTCATAGCTAGGTTGAGGTAAGGATAAGGGTAGAAGCAGGTGGAAAAAGCTGCCATTTGATACTCCTTCAATTTGGTGATCTTGTTTCAGTTCCAGCAGAGAGGTTGGTAACATTCCTTTTAAGGGTGCCTTGGCACTTGCTTCATTCTAGCAAGTACACATGAGCCAAGTTAACGTGAGTAAAGTTGCGCATAAGCTTTTGGAAAATCTTCAAAAGTAGCAAGAATCATGTATATAATGAATACATTTGCTCTTACTCTTTATTCATTTCAGATGGCGAGGCCTCAAAATCACACAAGGTCTTAGGTCAAAATTTAGGCTCAGCTTTCTAAGGCAAGGAGAGCACTGTCACAGAACCTCTTCCCCTTCCACTCACCCCCGAAGTAGCAAAATAACTCTTAAGAAGGTTTCTCTCATTGTAGGACTTATGAAGATACAACATCCTGAGGAGAACGCTCTGATGCATCCAGAAAGCTGTATTTGCAGCAGTATCTATTCACTGAACTTCTAAGAAGTTTATGCCTTGGTAGACATCGCTGAAGTAAAGGTCAACTAAGTTGCAAAGAAATATTATGTGACAATTTCCTGGGGCAGAATCTTCCTCAAAGCTTCTCTACTGCCAGTGCTGTTCATAAAAGTTGTTAGATTTCAGCAAAGGTAATAATAAAGTGGAGGGTAAGTGTACAGCCTTCTCTAGTGTGTTCTTATCCCATCTGGATACTGAAAATCCAAGCCATAGAGGAACACATCTGCAATTGGTTCAGACATTTGTAAAAGTTATTTTAGAGTCCGTGAGTTGAAAGGAAAATGGACTAGTTGTTTTTTAGACATTGTATGCCTCTGGAACTTTCAAATTAGCCCTGGAAAGCATTTTAGCCCTTAGCATTTCTGCTCTGAAAATGGAAAGAGCTCCTTCTGACAGTCATTTAGGCAAAGTGGACAATAAGATCTATTTAGCCCTTTAAAGCCTCTGTTCATTAAGAAGCCTTTAAAGACAGCTCCTGATTTTTGTGAAACAAAAGAAAACTTGCATGACACTGAGTTCAGAGAGCCTTCCACGTTTTTTTAAACTGAATATTCATACTATTTAAAGAATCAATAATTCTACACAAAGCCCCACATAAGATCCCAAGATTGTCCTCAAAACTGGAGATAGCTGCAGTCTAAACTACAATGAAGTAACAGGCAGCATCCTCAGGCTTAACTATTTCAAAACTATTTCAAAACTACTGTTGTTGTTGTTGTTAGGAGACACTTCTCCAATGACCACTCAGGTTTTAACACTACTCTCTTAAAGATAACAGACACTGTTAAAGGCATAACAAAATTTCATCTCTTTTCAAGAGCCCCCCAACTCAAGGGCTGACTGAAAAAGTTAATTTGAAAAACTTGAAACTTCTGATGTGGTGAGAGAGAGAATAAAAATAGGAGAATGGCACTTTCTGATTTTATCACATCTTAAATGAACAAAACCCCAGACTTCAGGCTTTCATTTGACTTCCACCTTCCTCAAAAAGCACAGGACAACTTCACTCTTCTCCCAGTACTTCCCAAGGAATATATTCCAGTATACCTGGGTAATTATAATCCAGATTCTATTTAATTCCAGTGAACCAGATACTACTGCATTTTTGCACTCCAAGTTCATTTCTGTAATATTAATAAAAATTTGTAACTAATGGTGTTAATTTGCTGGTGGGAGCTCTCTACAGCTTAAACAGAGACTGACAACTCTCAACAACCTCAACAGACATTCACAGAATAATGTTCTGTTATGAGAAGCACTTTTCTGATAACAGTATCACCCTACTCAGCAGACTTGTTCCTTGGTTGCATGCCTGCAAACAAGTTATCTTTTGTTTAATCTACCAGTTTCCTTTTTTTTCCTGAAAAAAAAAAGTAACAAAAAACACCCTCTCTCAGAAAAAGAGAAGATTGATTCAATTTTTGAATCTGCAGGAAATAGTCCTGTTTCTAATCAATCATAACTGTGCATTCACATTGCTAGAAATGGAGCTACACAGCTATTGTCTAAAGAAAATCTCAAAGCAAGTCAGATGGATTCACCGAGCTTCATTTTTTAAGAAATATCTTCTCCTAATGCTACAATGCAAGATGAAAGGAACTTTTACCATTACAAGAAATTTGAGTTTGAAAAAAACACAGTACATTTTCCAACTTTTATGAGTATATGATTCTGACAATGGAAACTTTAGTAAAGAATCAAAAAAAGCTTATAAATTCAATCAAGTATTTGACACACAATTAAATTACTGTGGGATTAAAGAAAACCCGCAATTAACTGTGATCCATGGCAATCCTGCAGTAAGTAGGACAAAATCCCAGGCAACCTTTGGGCTGGGAGCTGCTGAGTCAGAGTATACATTTGGACAGTTATCATGGACCATGTGACATTCATGTCTTTGAGGCCTCAGAATTACTTGTTCATTGCAGACAAATTCTGAATCACTTGCCACTTGAAGAAGTCAAAAACATGTAATATAAAAATGCCATCTCCAATAAAGGAAAAAATAGCCTCTGAGAAAACCTAAGGCCAACAATACGCTGTTTCCTAACTCAAAGCAAGAAATTGCTATAGCAAATGTGAACTTCTGTTTTTAAACAAGTTTTACAATAAGTTTGTCATGGAAATGCCTTTAAGGAATTTCATCTCTCTCCCTTCCTGCTTTGTTCCTTCTGCTATGATCTTTTCAAGCTCAGGATCTAAAGTTCTAACCTGGAATACTGTTCTGATTTAAGAACAAGAGGAGCTTAAATTAATTAATTGAAGAGGAGCTGCGTATGTCCAGAGTTAAGTCCAAGGGGTCTGCAGTACAGCTTTGCAGTTCCAGCCTGATAGTGAACCCCTCAGCTCTGCACAGTCACAGGCAATTCTCAGGTAGGTACTCTCCAAACAGCAGAAAAAGAACGAAGGATTCCAGTTTTAAATGTACAGGTACATTACTTCCTCCTGCAAGATCTTAACAGATGAAGCAATGTTTGCAAAGCCTGGTCAGGCAGATTGGACTCTAATGCAATTACCTTGTTACTGTCACTAACTTTATTTGAAACTGCAGCAGTCTAACAAAAAGAAACAAAACTTATTTAGGGATAAATTCTTAATGCCTTTAAAAAAAGCTGAAGAGAGCATTTCCATCTATCTGAAAGCCTCACGTGATCGCAAAAATTAAAGCAATAATGACAATAGCAAGAAGAGGAAAGCAGTTAGTTCAGGTGGTCTCAAACAACAGCGTATTTAAAATAATTTACAAGGTACCTGCCTACTAAAGTTGTCTCTTTTTTTCCTTCTTAAAATCTTTGTGAGATATTGGAAACAAAATGCAAAAAATTATTAAACACTCATTTCCCTAATATTAGCTATGGCAGGGATACAATGTAAACTAGACTGCAGGTAATCTCATCATAGAAGCAGGTTTTAAACCTGAAAATATTCCAGTGGGAAAAAAAATCCATGCTTAGAAAAAAACACTTTTTTACATACTCTAAATTTGTTCAGTTTGCTCAGTTTGTTACTCATGCTTTGCTGATGTTTCAGGAAAATTTCACTTTATTAAATAGTCTGTCCTTTTTGGGTTTAATAAGAGGCGCAACAGAAATGCTGATTCAGTAGGATCACTGTAAAGCTGGTAGTTTAGGCATTAAAATCCACTTAGATCAATGCTGAATTACTCTGTAGAGCACATCAAGAAAACAACAAGTAACATGGTTGGCTGCAATTCCATGAGCTGGGGAGCTCAGAGAATGTGGTGGAGTCTTACTGCTTAAAAACACAGTGACTACTGCAGCAGAGGAAATGATTTAATATGCAGTTAACACAGACAATTGTTATGCTTATTTTCAGATACACAAGATAATCCATCACTATTTAGGGGACATCTATGTGCTCAATTTAAGCTGATAAAATATGGGTACCTAAAAAAGTATAAAAGTATAAACATTTCTCCCTACACAATTACAGTTTTAGTAAATTAAATTCAGTTTTAACTTCTTAAAAAAAGACAAAAATTTTACGTGTTGTGGAGGGGCCAGCAGCTTCCTGTGCAGACCACATCCAAGTCACAAAATGCATTACAAATCCTTTCAAGCATTAGGCACACAGACAAAACATTTAGCCCATTGCTTATCCTGTTTAGTAGAAATGTTTCTTACAAATTGTTTTGCCAAACTTTTATCAATGTCTAAGTCCTTTAAAAANAATTAAAAAAAAAAAAAAAGTAGACCCTGGGTGTTTGAAAATCAGGCTTTTGTGTAAAGGATTACCTACAGTATATGCACAAATTCGGCAGTTACTAAGAATGAAAACTGTAATGTCTTTAGAATTTAAAACCATCTTGTAGCTTTTTAAAACTCCCTTCCACTGGTTCCATGAGTCAATGAAGCCAAGTTTTATACTGTCCATTTCGTTAAGTGTTTTAAAGATGTGCTAAAGATTTTGCTCAAAACATAGTGTGTGTCTCGTGTATTAGCCTTTATCAAGGACAAACTAACAAAGCTGCACCACATTCTGTTCAGACACTGTTCTTAACTGCATAGCTGAAACTGTATAGAAAGAGAAAGGTTGATTACAGGTATCCTGAATATCCAAAGTAATCAGGTTTTTCAACTGGATGAGTTTATGTTCACACTAAGGTTGATTTTAATCCGAGTCACAGAGACAGGGACCTAGGACTAGCCAGCTGTATTTCTGCAAAACCTTCAGCTCTAGAAGAATCTCTACCCTAATCCACACAGTTCAATGCTTATAGGCATTTTATAGAAGCACAAACACACATATGAGTACAAACACCTCCAAAGAAACAGAATGTTCAGTTGGTCATTTTAAGTTAATTTTGATTCCACTTTCAAGCATGTGACCAGGACTGGAGCATAACTTTTGCAGAAAACTGTTTTAACAGAGGGAACAACAAGAATAACTCGGAGGAAGGCCATTTTCTCTGAGTTTAGTCTTCCCTTTGGGTATTAAAATAAGCTATACATCCAGTCAATATATAATATACACCCTTCAGAGAAACCTCTTCTCTGTTGTGTAACTTTTACACATGCTAGTTTCAGTTGATCTCCTAGGCTGTTATTAAATAATAGATTATGTCACAGAACCATAAGGAATGTGCAGTATAATACAGTCAACTGGGGCTGACACTGATTCTGAAACAACATACGCCCAAATACTTGTGTTTCTGGGCTGTAACCTTTGTGTGTGTGTGCGTGTGTGTGTGTGTGAGTGTAGCACCAATTACATTGTCCTTTTAAGGTTTACAATGATTAGAAGGAAAATGTCTCCAAACTGATCAACATTGGGTCATCGAGCACCAGACATTAAGTGCTACATGTCTTCGAGGAAAATATGAGTGCATGGTCATTTCTTTTCAAATGACCAGTGTCAATAAACCAACAAGAGAGCACAACCATGCACTACAACCAAAACTTAACACACACTCCCACACCATCTATTCCCATTAAGTAATCTTGCAATGCTTCCAGAAGTTGACACCAGCTTATAGGCAAATATGGTTGAACCCAGATCAACAGAAAATTGTCTAAATCAGATTTTTTCTTTTGCAGCCAAGCCTCTTCAGTGTGATAATTCACTGCATCTTCGAATAAAAGAAAAAAATTGTCACCGTTCAATACTGTCTTCACATCCTGGAACCTCGTTCTTGCAAAATCTGAAATAGACCAATAAAAATTCTATAAATGGAAATTAGCTCAATGTCATTCCTAAAGCATGGAGATCAAAGAGCAACATAATCACTACTTTAAATAACTGGTAATGTGTCAGGGACCTGGTTCGAGGAAATTCCTGGGGTCTGTGCTTTAAAGCTGAAAAAAGACAGATTGATACATACAATGTCTACTATCAAATACCATTCAAACAGGTGTAAAACACTGCTAGGAATTGAGTATTATTAATATAAATCATTAACACATTAATAAGACTTAAGAGTTGGCAATTGTAAAAAGTAAGCCGTTGCACTAGTTCGGAAGATCCCGAGGTCCTATGTGGTAAATTAACCTGGGTACTTTACTAGGAACTGAATTTAATCTTCGTTTTTCCTGTTCCAGTAAAATGTCCTTAACTTTCTGAAGTTTCAGATGCAAATCGTGTTCCATAAATTAGTACTGAAAACATGAACTAGCAAATCAAAATGTACAGAAATGTCACACGGGGTGTGTTGATGCAAGAAGTTTTTAAAGGCCAAGTACAACCTGGCAAGATTTAAATCAACAACATCCATTTTACTTCCACTTTGACTATTTTTTGTCCTTTTCTGTTTCAGTTTATTTTGCCTCCTCCAGAGAGGAAAGGATCCAAGTCTTAGGACTGACTTCTCAAGCAAATATATTTTAATGTCGCTGCTCTAAACTGAATCACAACCAGCCATAATGAGGTAAACTATTGGGCTGCATAGTACTCTAGAACTGTGTCAGCAGGCTGTAGAACCAATCATGGCAAAAGGCAAACAAAGCATTAAGCAAAGCTTCAAATGTACTGAGCGTAAGTACTTAAGAATGTTAATCTGTAAGTAAAAGTCTTATTATACTTCATTTTCTTTTGCTTCTTGGTCATTTTCTTAGTATTGGGAAGGGCTCTTTATTTCAAAAGCTGAAAGAAAGCAAAAACACAATCCCTGGACAATAGCAGAGCTGCCCTCAAGATGGATTTGCCTTCTATAATGATCTTTGTGTAGCATGCTGTTACAACAAACACTCAGTAGCACATTCCAGCCCAAAGAATCTGCCAGCACACACAAACACTTCAATCTCTGTGCTTGTAGGGTAAAGGCTGGCAGCTGATTCACACAACAGCTGCAAGTAAGGTTTTAAATTTTAAAAGATGAGCTATTTGGTTTCCTTTTAATATTGTTAAAATGGCTATTATGTCTTTCATAGTGACTGAAGTCAAGCAAGGTCCCACCTGCTTTGCCCAACTCCATAGGATTTTTTTAAGGGCTGGAGTTCATGAAACACCCATTACCATTTGTGTAGCACAGGGACAGTTCAGAGGCAGTGTGGTATTAGCTCAAAAAATTAAAAATACACTTTATCACTTGCTCACTGTACTCCCTCCTACACCTGGATCTAGCTTTGTGCATACAAAGTTCTTTTTCATTTCAAATTCAGCATTATTGTTTTGAAGTTATGAAGCCAGATGTCAGCGCAACTACTTTGAAAAATTTCCAAAAAACAGAAGGACATTTTCCACTGGCCATATCATGCTTTAAGGTACATTTTAGAAGCAAACACCTCTTACTTCATGAAGGCAATTCTTGAATGTTACACATGACTATGTGTACTAAACAAAAAGCATTCCTATGTAACTGTAGGAAAGATATAAGTGAATTCTGTGGGGAAAAAACAGGCTCTGTAAATTACTCAGCAACTGCTTGTGTAATACATGCCAAAGGGACTAGATAAACTTACAGAAGATAATGCCACTGATACCAACTCATGGTATCACAGTATCATTGTAGCTTCAATACAATGACCTGGATGAAGGCTTGAAGCCAAAATTCCCAGACTGAGTTTTACTGGAAGGTGGGGAAATATATCAAGAGCAGATACCATAAATGCTTCCTACTTAAACTCCCTCCCCAAGTATTTGCTGTTGGTCAGAGCAGAGAACAAAGTGCTGGAGTAGACACCCACAATAGAGGTTAACAATCTGATGCAGCAGATGGAGTCAGTAAGTGAAACTATATCCAACAGAGACAAAAACATGGCTGAAACAAATACCTGGGCAACTAGAAAATAATACTGGATCTATTAATTTTGTTAATATTTCCAATTTAATATGAAGTATTTGAGTTCATTCATTCCCAGAAGAGTACTTGCAAGATTAACAGACTTAGAACTATTTTCTGTAACATCAGGAACACATGCAGTAAGATAAAGCTGAGCCAGATCTGGACACTGAACTTTGCGCACTTTACTGAGCCAGTAATCTCAACATAAAGCAGAAAATTCTATTCCATCAGACAATATTTTAACACACTTTTCTTGGTGCTTCTTCTGTAACCTTCACCTCTACTGAAGGGGAAATCATAGAATCACAAGAGTGGGTTCAGTTGGAAGGGATCCTAAAGACCATCTCATTCAAACCCCTGCCATGGACAAGGACACCTTCCACTGTCCCAGGCTGCTACAAGCCCTGTCCAACCAGGCCCTGGACACCGCCAGTGATAGAGCAACCACAGCTTCTCTGGACAACCTGTGCCAGGTGTCTCACCACCATAATGGTAAAGAATATGCTCATCATTATATCCAATCTAAAGCTAGCCTCTTTCAGTTTAAAAACCTCACGCCTTGTCCTGTCACCCTGTCAGAAGTCTTTTTTCATCTTTCTCATAAGGCGTTTTAAGCACTGAAAATGCAGTAACATTGGTCCTGGGGCACTCTTCTCCAGGCCTAAATATCCCAGCTATCTCAGCCTGTCTTCACAGGAGAGGTGTTCTAGCCTGGAGGCCATTTTCGTGTCTCTCCTCTGGACCCATTCTCACAGGTCTTGTACTGAGAATCCCAGAGCTGGATGCAGCATTCCAGGTGGGATTTCATGAGAACAGAGTTGAGGGGAAGAATCACTTCCCCCAACCTGCTGGCCATGCACCTTTTGTTGCAGTCCTGGATAACTGGCTTTCTGGTTGGCAAGTATTGCTGGCTCAAATTCAGGTTTTCACCCACCAGTATCCCCAAGTCTTCTGCAATGCTGCAGTAAATCCATCTACCACAGTCTGTACTGATACTGGGGATTGTACCAACTTTAGTACAGATCTACTGTATAGAGGACTTTCCTTATTTTCATATTTCTGTTCTATTTTCCCTATAGGTGCACCAGATCCAAAGCTGGCTTAAAAATTCTAAACAACGCTGAATGAACTCTCATATTCTAGGGGCCTGAATGTGATTGTTTCTTAGGGAAACAGAACAGGAGAACTATTTCTTCCCACTCAAAACTGCTGGAAAAGTGTTTTTAAGGACTGTTTGCCTCCCAGGCAGCTTAAGAATATTACATTCAATTCCAGCAAGGTGCCAGTTTACTTTGTTTCAATAAAGCTTCAGATTTGATCAATTCCTTTCAGCCATTCCTGAAGACCTGGCAAAAGGCTTTACACTACCCTAACAGAAGTTTCTGTTAGCATCATTTCAGAAAATAATGTATGTTCTTTTTCAGCCATGTGCAGTGACTTCATAGATTCACAGCATATCCTGAGTTGGAAGGGACCTGCAAGAATCATTAAGTGATGATCCTGGCCTTGCACAAGACAACCTCAAAAATCACACCATGTGCCTGACAGCATTGTCCAAACTTTAGAGGTAAGTGTAAGGTTCTTTACAGCTAAAAAGTTCAGGTGTATAGGTGAGAAGCTGAAGTTTAATCTCCTGCAATGGTCAATATCTTACTTTATACAGGCTCAAGTGACCACCCACACCACACCACTGAACATTCAATGGTATGTTATCTTCTAGAAACTAGAGAGTGGAATAAATATGAGTAATACTTAAGGGCACATTAGGAGAAGTGCCTAAGTTGTTTCTTCAGATGCAGCTTTTTTTTTGCTCTTCCACTTGTAACTTTTAATGTAACTTGATCTTCAATCAGATGTCAAACTACAGTGGAAAGGATCCCTCCCCGGAGTTGTTTCCTGCGATAAATAAAACTGCAGCACCAAGATCACACTACTTATATTTGCCACATCTTTACTAAAAAAATCCTTAGCTTCAAAATTATCAGTTAAGACCACCTTTGGACCATGCTGCACTTCAATCAAGTTTGTTAAATTATTGCCAAATCAGACATTTACTGAAAATGTATACAGTAAGTTTTTATCACATGGCTCTACATGTAAAAAACCTATCTGACAGAAAAGCTGGTGCACATAAAATACGAAAGAAAACGATGAATGAAAAGCAATTCTGGCCCTAGAATCTACATGAAGAACTTTCCTTCTCAGCAAAGCTTTAAAGGTACTACTCACAACACACTTTATAAAAGAAACACTAATTATTCTGTCAAAGAAGCAATATCCAGAACACGAATTCTACCTTTGCCAACCATGCCACAACTAGAATCACAAAAACACACACACCACCAGGACTAGACCAGCCAAAGGANTCTGGTTAAAATCCTAGGGCAGCTAGTGCTCACCATGACATTTACACTTAATCTGAGTCATTCATATCGTAATCCGTTTCTTCATCCTCACTCTGAGTGTCATGCAGCATGCAGCACATACAGAAGAAGGAAGGGAAAAGAAGAGATTGCAAGTGAGTCAAAGCTGCAAAAAAGTACATTCCACTTACACCTGAAGCATGTGGCAATGACATTTATTTACTTTTACCTGGCACCTCCACTCTTTGTATAAAAAAGTATGACAGCTGACCATTTCAAGAAGGAACGTAACAAATTTCATGACAATTTCCTCTTCCAAATATCCTGAAGCCAGCAGATAGAAGCCAACAGTCAGGTCCATAAAGCAGTTTGAAAGAGAAGGCTGCTTGTGGGAATACAGGTTATCTTTTGATTGTGCCATGGCTACCAGTAAAAGCCAGTGGAACCATTTAAGATGAATTTCTTTTGTTTAGATATATTAGAAGGTTACACAGAAGTAGTCTACTAACTTATTATGCTGTTAACTAAGAAAAGAAAACACAAGAAAAAAGTCCCTAAGAAGGAATGAAGGTGAAGCTTGATTAGATGGCTATCAGAAGATACTTTCTCCTATTCTGAAAATCCAGGACTATTAACTAAAACTGAAGTGCTTGTCAATAAAAAATACATACTGGCAGTTTGTTTTTTTTTTTTTTTTTCTCTAACTCAATCTGCTGTAAAAGTAATAGGAGAACTTTCTTGTAAGTCAGTCCCAGTACATGAACATATTATTCTGTACATAAAAGTGGATACCAGAATTTCAATCATATGAACTTCATGAAGACTAACTCAGGCACTACCGATGCCAGAGGATAATGCATGCTAAGAGGCAACTATGGGGACAACGTCTCCCAAAGTCAAGACTCCTGAACACAGCTGTCAGAAACCTTTCAAGAAAAAACATGAATTATTTTTCCTTTTTTTCCCCATCACAACATATACCTATATAGAAAAATATGATCTTTTAGAAACTTAATATATAAAAGAATTATTCTTCAAGTATTGCCTATTAATTGCTAGGAACAGCTTAAGTCTTCCAGGACTAAAGGAGGGAATGTTTCTATCTCCAACCAAAATGCACAGTAATTCCTATTCATCAGAGTGGACAAATGATGCTCTGCTCCCTTCTCTGAAACAATGACCAAGCAGCACACTAATAAAGACGTCTAAGACAGCCTCTCTTAGTGCTACTCCATTTACACAGCTGTAATGCAGTCTCAACTAGCTTTTGGTTTTTGTCTTTAACACTTATATTTAATCCATATTTTCTATTACATTAAGGATGCAGTGTAACTCTGGCAACTTCTAAAATTACCTGAAGATGCACTACCATTCCGTATGAAGATCTTTATTAGGCTGTAGAATTCCACATTTTATTTCAGGTAGATATCTCAGCCCTAAATTATTACCATACACCTCTAACACATCAACAAAGTCTTCCTCAAGCATCCTGGCAAAAGCAGATCTTAACTAGGGTTTTGAAAGAGTAAGACATGGCTTACCCAGTTTCACTGTTTACCCCAACTACATTAATCCTTTACAACTCTTTGGAAGTTTTGTCTCAACAGTGATGAACATAAATTACTCATTTCACTAGGAATCCAACATACAGCTTAGAGTATTTCTATAGTTCAAGTTATAAAAATTATTCCATATGTGTAGCTGCATAAGCATGCTACAAAGCATAGAAAGTAATGAAGTTTTATCTGTTTGAGGCCTCAGTACCAAGACTCAGACCCATTCTTAGCATTATTTCAAAATCAATTTCTTTGAAGGTGATTCTTGAAAAAGCAAGCTTTGATGATTTACCAATTGTTTTCCATCTTCATAAGGGAATTTAAAAGCTTTTTAGACCACTACACACTGGTGTATCCAGTTTGTCCGTAGTCGTCTCCTCATACAAAGCAGCAGAACAATGATAAAAGCTGTTCACTATTCATGACACTGAATACACTTACATTACAGAACTTCTCTGCCTTACGGTTAGTCACCTGTGGTTTTACATTTTCCTTTGAACAAATTCTAAAATACAACTAAATAAAATGCTAAGATACTGTGCCCATTACAATCTTGTTGTAAAGTTGGTTACAGAAAGTAAACTTGGTAGAACCCTAAAAACATTAACAAGTACCCTCATTTTATAACATATTGCACGTGACTGTTTTACAGAGATAGCATCTTTCAAGTTCCATTCTCGACAGTAAGATTTCTTCAGCAGAAGTCAAGCAAGAAAAACAATTATTAACTGAACCAGTGCCATTCAAATGTATAAGAAACAAAACCTAGTTTTTCAGCTGTAAAGAGCAAGTATTTGCCAATACCTGAAAAAAACAGGTACTGAAAAAGTACAGAGTATTGTATTTAAATAATTCAAGCATGCATAACAAATGCATGCTGATTGTACCATTTACAGTCCCTCAAACAATGCACAGGGAATCATTATCAGTCCTGAACAAGGGGGAAAAAAGGACAATGAAATAATAGACCAGAACAGAGGCAGATCTATCATGACTTGTGAAGCCCACCCAATTCAACATCATTTCTTTAGTCCAATGACCAGTAACTCACCTTTGCTTTTTCACTGGGTTCACTGGTTGTGCCATAAGGAGTGTTATGCAATTCCTTCGAGACAACACACAGAAATTCAGCCTGATCTTCATTGCCATAGTTATAGGAAGAACCAATACTGACCAGCTGAAAGATGAAATTTTAAAAAAGTCAATTGTATCTCTATATAAAACAAATTCCATAAAGTCTCATGAGAAGTACAAACACTCCTCACTCTTCAGACTGTAGGCTGTGCCTGAAGCACGATTCTCCACTTCAATGCAAATACGTTTTGATGCCGACAAATACATTGACAATACACACTCTGATGATAAGATACACACAGTTTTTTTTAAACAGTTACAGAATTAATGATTCACAGTTTTAATTATCCTATGAAAGAAAAGAATGTGCAGGCAGGCCAGTGAAGAAGTAGCCTGTTCCCTGTTTCTGCTATTTACTAGAAGCCTTCCTATCCTCCAAAGTTAATTTTTCAAGTTTATATGTGGTATCTTAACGTGGCATGATTTAACACGTAAATGGCTGCATGCAGGAACCTCTTTAGCCTGAACGGATACCCATCACTACTTACAGAATAATGGCATTTCTATTAAAACGTATTTTGAATGAACAAACACAATATTTGCATCTGACTGGAAAACAACAAGACACGGTACGGTGGGACATCAAGATTAACATCTGAAATTCATACATACTGCTACAAGGAAGCTAATTAAGAAAGTGCTACAAGCAGAAGCCATGTATAATGAAATGTGACACATTTACAAGTTTCTACAGTGTCTACATTGAATGATAAATGACAATTTACTGAGAAAGAAGAATATATTCAACATCACTACTACTTCTTATGCAGCATGTTTATCAAATGGCAGAAATTGTCTTACCTTACATACAATACACTTACCTAATATGCTAGAAGCTTTACATAGCCTGCCTTTCCAAGCCAGATTCAATTCAGATGAAGCTGGTTCATTTATTTTTAAGTTTTATTTCAAAAGCACAAGATAATGTGTGATCTACAAGATAATGTCAGATCTACTGACACAGATCAAAGTCCTAAAAATAAAACTGTTGCACAGATACACTGTGTCAGTTTGTCATCACCCAAACTATATTTAATCTATCTACCAACTCACCACACATACACAATAGGACTGCCCTATTCCCCAATCTCTACTGTACCATTTAAGTGCTCTAGAAACAGCCACATAGAAAAGCCTTAACTTATTTTTTTAGGGTAAGGGCACTTAAAACACTGTAGTCAACTCTGTAAAGACAAACAGTCTACTACCATTAGTCTAGCAGAACACCAAAGAGAGTAAAAGATTTGTTAGAGCATGAAAGATGAAGTCAAGATGAAATCCTGATCCAGAGTTTGTACTTAAGGGATAAAATTATTCCCCCAACAAAAACTGAAGTTAGACCAAGGTTAAAAGCAGCTTCCATATAGCACTGTCAGAAGAAAACAAAGCTTCAATGTACTTTCTAAGGAGAGGAGAGAGATGTTCAGATGTTTCTGCACTGCAGTAAGACAGCCAAGCAAGCACTTCCACAGATGGACAGAGCCAATGTCTACAAAGAGCAGCAGGCAGTGTGTCCATAATGTATCAACTTGACGCTAGGCCTAGGCACAGTCAAAAATTTTTGGAGCCTGATGATATTACAGCATACAAGGCTCAGCCTTCCATGAGCAACACCGCCCATCAAAATTCATCACTCTCAAATTATGTACTTTAACTACACTGAATGTGATCACCAGAAACCTTCCCTGCCTCCTCCTCTTCTAACATCACACTAGTTTTGCAAAATATATACATAAACAGTCATGAACACAGGCTGATCAAAAATTAATGCTAAAGACATTTTTTCAACCAAAACTGTGTAATGAAGTTCCAAACACCCAGGTTTTCTAGAAGCACTGATGCACATAAGGACATAATTTACCTTGAGATGTTAAATCAGCTAATCTTTCACAATGAATACTCTGCAGTCTGCACCATAATGTATTTGTGCAATATAGAATCATGAAACCCACAGAGTAACTAGTTTTAGTTGCACAAGATGGACTAAGAAAGTCTACTGAAAAGCTTGAAAATCAACTCAAATTTACTTCGTACATTAAGGTGATTTGTTGATTGTCTTCCCTATCAACAAAAATATGCACAATTTTTCAGAAAAAAATAGCAATTAAATTGCCTTAAACCCAACAAAGTGGTATAATGCTTACACTATATGTTACATAGCAATTACAAACCGTTTCATACAAATACAGTAACTGCTTCAATTATTAAGGCAAAAGGCAGGACACTAAACAATATTTTTAACCCACTTGAAGGCTAGAAAACATTCAGAAAGTTTGCATACATATTTAAATAAAGCCACTCAAAATTCACCTTGTCTGAAGTTTGAAGAATAAAATTCAAGCATACAACTTAATTAATATACAGTTGACTCTTCTTCTTAAAAAATGGCAACAATTTGTTATCAGGTAAGCTATGATAACTACCAGAAGGAAAAATACTTCTTTACTTATTGACCCTCTAAAGAAACAAATTACCTCTCTGAAAGTAGATATCATACAAGACCCAAACATCAGCCAAATCATCAATCTTGTTTCAACCACGTTGACAGGTCTTCAGTTGATAGCTACTAACATATGCTTTATAATCCAACCACGTAAATCAACCTTTTGCACATAAGTCTTTTTAGGAAACGTGGCAGATTGAATACTTTAGCCAGTTGGACAGGACTATCAATTTAGCTGACTGCAAAACATCTAATGACTTTTTGCCACTACTGATCAGTTGATAAAGTCACCTTTGCAGAATTAGACACAAGTTCCTCAAAACTCCAACTCACAATACTCTCATAAGCAGTTTCATATGTGTGCAGCCAAAAATGTAGCATTTGCATAGTAGCAACTGCATGCTAGAAATGTCATTGTAGCTTTCTGAAATGATCAACAACAACAAGGCCGATGGCAGAAAAAGAAACAATGGAAAATGATTGTAGATTAGAACTGAACTATTCTGTCAGGAACTGAGATCAGAAGTTTGTTTTAGCACTCCTATTCCAAAAGTCACTTAATTGTTTCCAGTATTGGTGACAACACTTTAAGAAGGATGCTGATAAACTGGAAGACTACCCCTGCCATGTCCATCTACCCCCACACTACCACTCCCATCCTACCCCCCAAAAGAAGTCACAACACATCAGAGTAATCTGAGATATGAAAAACAGGTCAAAGGATTTCAGAGTATCCAGACTGCTGCTTCTCAGACTTTCTGAAAGGACAAACTGTTTTTGTTTTGAAGCCACATTTGCTTCATGCAGCCTAAATTACCAAGAACTTAAGGAAGGATAAAATAACCCGTTGAAATTGTTAATTCCATAGGTGTGTATGCTTTTATATAGATACATATGTACATATACATGCATTTATCTATTTTTCTGCATTGGTTTATTCCTTCCATGACTTGTTTCATTACACTCCTTACTAAAACAGTGTGATCCTATTTAAGCATCCCTGTGAGCCCCAACAGTATCAGAACTGAGCACAGGAAAATGCCAATGCTACTTATCACAGAAAATTCATTAGATAAGGATCCATTACTGCTTGCATGGAATAAGGGTTGATGGTACTAATAGGCTGCCAGCTACAGCTAAAAAAGGCAGGAATGGAAAACAGCATTAGTTTTATTTTTATTAAATCAAAAGAAATACAGTTATTGCTTGATGTGCCAATAGAGATCACGATTTTCCTGAAAAGAAATCACAACAAGGAATTTCCTGTCTCATAATAAGGAACCTTATCTTTGAAGCGAACTAATCTCATGCCTAACTGAACTGAGACAGATCTCAAAAAAAGACACATTTCAGTAACATGCCTATACAGATTTGCTGCATTGGTTTAATAATATTGATTCAAAATCTATATAGTATATTTACCAGACAAATCAGCAATAGTACTGCTATCTGAGATAACCACTCCAGCTTGCACAGACAGCAGCCTAGTCTTCTTCTTCCTCTTTTTCTTCCTCTTCCTTCTTCCTCTTCTTCTTCTTCCTCTGCTTACCACTGGAGTTACTTATATTAACTAACTTTCCTACTTCATCACTAGTAATTTCCTTCTCTATTTTGTGATGGTCTGGTTCTCAAAACCAAGTAAATTCTGTAACGATTATTCTCAAATTCTATTTTAAATATTCTTGTACTTTGAATACTACTGCTTCTATTTCAGATGCGGTGAACTCCTTGTACACTAGAAAGCTTGAAAAAATGGTCCTTTCAAAATTTTTAATTATACTATCAGCTAACAGAATTAAAGAAAATCCTCCACTCAATTTTTTTTTTACAGAATCAAGCTGTATCAATCTAAGAATGGACTCTATGTCTTTTAGACATATAATGCATTTTTTCTGCCTTCCCAAAGGATTTGCAAAAGGTTATGAAGATACACACATACCAGCTCTAAAAACTCAGCACTGATGACTGACACCAGCCTTAAAGAATATTTATTTCAGGACACTTAATGCAATAATCAGACCTCAAAGCTTCATTTTTTTAAATTATAATTTTTATTTTATTTTATACCTGCATTAATATCTTCACTGACCTACCTGCCTTCCATTTTACAATGCTGTCTTTTGCTTTGAGCTATCCAGGACACGAACACATGAATAACATCATTTTGCCTGTACCCTACACATCACTAACAAGCCACAATTCTTTCTCCCTTGCCTGAAGTATGAAACCCCACATTTCACATTCCAAATGTTACCTATACAACTGCAAGAAACAGACAGTGCTTTGTACATTGAAAGCAGATTCTGCTATAAGGCTGGGTAACAGTCCGGGCTTCAAATCTCGAACTGCATGATTACGTGTCCATATAAAGTCATAAGCAAAGGTTTGTTTTTATTAAGCCATTTCACTGTCATGTTATCTTCATAATGTTATACTCATCTTTCAGACTAAATAGCCACATATGTTGTAAGAAAAAGAACAAGTACTCCAGGCATTTTGTTGATGAAAAAAATAACAGGGCACAGGGTTCCCAAATCAATTCACATACAACACTTTGAAATGCAGCACAGGTATTTAAAGAAACAGAAACTGCCTCCAATGTTACCGAGAGCAAAAAATCCTTCCCAAACTCACAAATATTTGGAAGTAACACAGCAATCAGTAAAGCAGAACAAGGGGAAGAGGAAGGATGAAAAAAAAAAAAAAAAGAGAATGAATGAAGCTAGGATTCTCCATTTGGATTTAAAAAAATTTCCCAAGATGGAAAAAACCCCCAAAACAACAAAACAATAAAACCAAGGAAACATCCAACATGTTTTTTCAACTTGAGACAAGATTTAGAACTGTTCATTTTGTTCTCCCCTCACTCCTCCATATTTTACTTATAAAAAACTCTATTCAAATTTGAACATATCTCATCTAACTAAAAAAAAGCTAAGTTCTAAGTTACCAGAAAGAAAGGGTTCAAACTCAGAACTTAACTTTGGTGGATGAAATAATCATTTTCCTAGTTTACCAGAAATGTCCCCTTCTGGACCCAATGAACTCAAATGTGTATTTTTAGGGCTCCTTAGGTTTGAATTGTACCTTTTAGTTAACAAGTATGGATCAAAGGGCGTTAATTTTGGAGGAAAATTTAAGGAAAATAAGTTATTGAGGAGCTAAGAACTCTTCCTAAAAACAACCCTGAAGTAAATAATCAAGGGATTTTTGTTTGGTTGTTTTTCTGTTATTTTTACAATGTGGACATTCATAATGTGTAATGAAATATCGTGAATATAAATAAAAGCCAGTCACAAATACACACAAACTACTATGTGCTGTACATCCAGAAAAAAAGTGGCATGATCTGAAAGCAGCAGAAACGCAAGGAGGCCAAGCATATCAGTGTGAGGGCAAAAAGAATGGTGTGACACACCTCACTGCAGCATTTCTGGAAGCATCTCTCTTCCCCTTTCACTTCCCGTGACACTATCAGCAGAAACTCTGACTGCTGAGCCCGGCCACAGCTGTACTGGGAACCTATACTGACAAGCTGAAATAACCAATCAAAGCAAAACACAAAAAGAAACCTTTGTAAAGCTGAAGCACATACTGTTATCCAAATTGTACAAGTAACAGATGAGCTCAAACGTTCAGGTAACACTTACTTGCCACTAGAATAGGTTGCTATCAAGCTACAACTTTCATTTCAACATAAAATTTACTGTGGCAGTTGCAAAGCCCTTTTTAATTTAAATGGAAGAGTTACTGATAAGACAGAAAACTCCCCATGTAACTGTGTTGTAGCCAACTACTCTGAAAAACAAACAAAGTTTGGTGCATTATAAAAGTAACCACTATTTTCCTGTCATACATTGACAAGTGGAGAAGGTATCATGGATATAAGACTGGAAGGTGTTATGTAAAGCAATATATACAACCTGGGTATTAAAGAGCTCCATCTTGTTCCAACTACTGATAAAATACAGCTAAGGAAACATAAAAAGCCAACAAGAGGAAAAAACGTTGAGTGGTCTAGATTAGTTTTAGAAGGAGTAATTTACAGGAGATCCAAGAAAATAACTGGAATGTAAAAAATTGTCTTGTTCCCACAAAAATCACTATCAAGAACACTTGATTGGCCAACACTTTGATTGGCCAAACATCCAATAATTTAAAGTTCAACCTCAGCT
Source organism: Peucedramus taeniatus (assembly GCA_013400575.1). Lineage (NCBI taxonomy): Eukaryota > Metazoa > Chordata > Aves > Passeriformes > Fringillidae > Peucedramus > Peucedramus taeniatus. Next base: position 28,711 of record WBNO01029882.1, read on the forward strand.
AAATTTCTCAGCCTCTTACTGCAAAACATATTTTACCTTAATAACACATGGCAATTCCTAGCCCATTTAAATTAAAGCATAGCTTGTCAGTGCACTCTAGAGAGATCAGAACTTTAATTTATATGTAAAGAGTTAGACAACAATTGTCTATTCTGGAGATTATGACAGAAGAGAAGGCCCATGAATAGCAACTTTATATACATCCTGCTATTGTGTGTGAATAATTTTGAAGATAGCAGTTAAACACCATCCTCCTCATACAGTGAACATACTTATGACTACATTGTGGTGCTAGACTCAGGTTACATTAATAATTAAAATTTACAAGATCAACACTGCTGCTGTCTAAAGCATTTCTACTTAGCCACTTTATATAGCCTACAGTTTTTTATTCTGTTGTATTGCCAAAATACTATTTTTTTCTGATTGCCTGAAAAGGCAACAATTGAAGCTAAAAATCTTCTACAAAATAACCCACAAAAGTGGGGCAGCATGATTTTTGGTAATAGATTTTGGACTGGGACTAATACATAATTGTAGTCTTCTAGCAGAGCTTTCAAATATATTCTTTGGAAAAGGGCATCAATACATCTGCATAAGTGCACCAACAGTTCAGCACCTTCCACTCCTATTTAATAACAATATACAATCATCTTTAACGATAAAATTTTGAAATGCTAAGCGTAAAAAACCATTTTTTTTTTCGAAACCAACCACTTGAGCACGTTATATGTGGCTCAGAGCACAAGGACTCTCAATCTGTAAAAATATCACTCCTTTGAAAAAGCTGATGAGTCCATCTTTTTTCACATACAGAGCATGGTGGGTACCACCCCAAAGACAGCTTCTGAAAGAAAACATGCTGCTGAGCAGCATGGGTGTAGAAAAAATTACAGAAATGCTACAGTGTTTGAAGGTATTAACAATAAAACTGTTTATGCACAATATTCTAATCCTGTTTCAAGTGAGTACAAAGGAGGGAATGGGCTACTGTGAGGTAATGAGATGCTAAGTATTATGATATCATACAGCTGTTGTGTTTATCTACTTCAAACTATGTCTAAAAATACTCAACATGGGAGAGGGAGGAAGTAGGGAGACAGCTGGATGAAACAAGGATGTAATGTCCAAGAGAACCACTGGATTCTTCCAGTTCTATAAGAGATTAATAGGTCTTTCAGCAGTTGCACTGTCAAAGCAGTATTACTCCCAAATACTATATCCCGAAGGGTGTAGGATAGGTAAAAGATATGGTGTCATTTAATCTGCTAAAAAGTAAAGGAGCTCTATTTGTAATGAAAGCTAGTTTCTCCTGACAAAGAAGAATGTTGAAAAACCTTTTTCCATGCACTGGCCAAAAAACTGTCGTGTATTATGTGAGAGGTTTTTTCAAGAACTTAAAGAACATTTAGCTTGTGGCATGGCAAACAGACCTGGTAATACCTAAAGCAGAGTACTGAAGCATCTAAAGCTTTCTCTGTGCCTGTTTAGTCTATTTGCTCATGGCTGTCTCCATGTTACTAGCACCTTACATATTTTATCAAATATAAACAAAATGTTCTCTTTTACCTTTGTGTCATAAACATTTTTTTAGATGTTGCTTTGTTTTGTTATTAGAGTGAAACTACACAGGATAATGGGCTTGAGCTTATTTCAACTTCTCCTATTGTAAGCATCAGACACTAAAAAAGGTGCTAGCAGAAGAACACTTGTGCTTCAGAGTTAAAAGATTCATTGCAGTTTAAATACTCTGCTGGATTAGGAATGTGAAGGATAAAGCAGCTGTACAGTTCATTTCTGACAGAAATTATCAAAGATAACAGATCTTGCGATTTTACAGTGTGTTCTTGAATTTACACACAAAGCTATTTTTATGCACTGCAAAGAACAAGAACATTCACATAGCTCACAGCTATCAAGCTTCACATCTACACAGGTAAAGTCCACTCTCCTTTGCGTATCAGTTTTTCTATATCTGAAGAACCACTCTTTGGGCCTGGCAAACATTTATCTCCAAAGCTCATCTCTTTTACCCAGAGCTCTTCATATCTAACCTATCATTCATATAAACTTGTATTAGTTAATTCTGGTTGATTCACCCTTCAACAGCCCATGTGTATACACTGAAGAATTACATTTCAGACATGTTGCAGAAGTTTTTATAGAAAGTCAGCAAAATTTACCTCCTGGAAAGTTAATTTTTTTTTTTTTGTTTGTTTTATGATAAATGCAAACACAAGTATTACATTTTAACTTTGCTGTGTATGTTTATCCAAATTCTGAAAATGACTGAATAAAAAAAGATGCATGGAATTTAATTTATATTCCTCTTTCACAAAAGGTACTTCATACTCATTTCTGAGAAGACTGTGTTAACTATATCCCATATGGATTTTTTACCTGTTCAAATTTCCAGCCATCGGACATTGTGGAAACCATTTGAGTGAGTTCCTCTTCCTGACACTGCAGCACTCTGTATACATGTTTGACTGGCACCTTCAAGAAGAAATATAAGATGCTCAATAAGGCATGGAATTCACTATGTTTGTGACTTGTCTGAAGTTGTCCTTACTCTCTAGAAATGGTAAGCAACACCACTTTGAACCCATCCAGAGCAATGACTAATTAGGACCATTTTAGCTGAGACCTATAGTAAATGCTATCAGAGCAACCCTGCAATCCAACAACCTAGCTTCAAGAGAAATTTGTCAATAACAATATAAGTTTGCAATATCTCCATGAAGACTCAGTTACCAGGGAAGTTACCAGTTACCTGAGTAGCAGAGTCAAAGAACAAACTTCATCATATTCACTTTCATGGAGAATATGAGCTGTGATGAGGAGAAGCAACCTTCTCAATCACAGAGCATTAAAAATAAAGAAAGCAACTTTGCTACAAAAACATACGACAGGAGCTAAACAGCATCTGTACGTATGCTGCATAAACATACAGTATAAACAGCAGTTATACCATAGTTAGGCAACCTCATCATATTCAGAACATTTAAAAGTCAATGAGAAAGCTATGTTCTACAAAAGCTGTTCTCTAACATAACTATTTCTAGAAATGATACTATGACAAATTCTACTATTACCAAACATTTTGGAATAATTACTTTGAATGTTTTCAGTTTTTGAATGAGATCTGTGAACTTTGTAAGCAGACTGGCAGGAGCCAGCAATTAAGAATATTAATCTTTGTACATTAGTGGTTCCAGATCATCCAGTGATGGAGGCAGCCATTCAGTATCTTACGGGGGAAATCAGGAGTTACATATAAAAACAAATGGAACCCACTCACTACTTGTCATACAACAAATAATCAAAAGCACATGAGAAAACAGTCTCACCTGAGAGATTCTGCTGTCTCTTTCTCTTATTTTGTCCTTTACCAGTTTTATTAGAGATGTGATATTGTAGAATTCAGCCTCTTCCAGTACACCTAGTATGAAAACATTTTTTGGGAAGGCAGTGTAATTAAAGACTCCAGGCCAAAATCACCAACCAGTTCATAAGATTATCTTCTCAATAGCTACAGAAAATTATTTATTTTTCCCTATGATAAGACAGTTCACCAACCTAACAATTCTGGTTTCTTTCAGGTACATGTAATTCAATGTCTGGCTCATTATAAAAAAATTGTTCTAAAAATATGCCAAAGAAAACTGATGCCATTTCACATACAAAATGTGTATGTGACAAGAAACAAAAAAATGCGCACAGATATCATTCCATAGCAGACTGATAGGCTACATTATCTCAGGCCCTGCCTCAGGCTGGAATGCAAAAGAGAAATTTAAATAATCCTACTGAAAAATCTCTGCAGCTGCTAGCAAGCATAAAATTTTTCTTCCTGTCATTTGAGATCTTAGAGTCTGAAACAAAAGCTTAAAGATACATACTGCTTCTACTCACATGTTCAAGGCCTGCCTGTTCTCCACATAGATTATGCTTAACAATGCACATGGAAACTCTATTTCACACTATTTCCCTCTAGTATTGTTAAAATATATTTCTCTTTAATAAATTTCTTCAATATGCTATCAATACAGTTTTGTTACTATGTTTTAAAACAGTCATCCTCCATTAGGGTAAAATTGATACAAACTGGGAACAAGGAGGGAGAAACTGGGGGCAGAACTCAGTCTTTAAAAGCATATTCCACACATCTGAACATGCCAGAACTTCACTTTTAGGTTGCTTTACATCTTCTAAAGCTTGTTTCCCAGGCAGCATTCTTCTGCTTAAAGAGAACTAAACCCAAATATTTCACAGTCACGCAGGAAAGATACAAGACTACACAATAAAAGTCATCTCCTCTCTTGTTTGAATACTTATGTTCCAACTGAGAATGGAGGTTGTGAAATCAGGAATTGGACTCAAAATGCTCCAATAACCTCATATACTATAACTGCATGATACCTATCAGTTCTGCTTGAAACAGACAGAAATGCTACACTGGTTAAGGTTTGCCATCTTGTTCTAAGTTAGTTGTGGTGATTCAAAAGAAGTGAAAACAACAAGCAAGTGGCAAGCAAACGAGATATTTTGAGATGTCTTACCTTCCTCAGCTAGGTCCTTGTTAATAACCAGTTTTCCGTGTCTGAGATAGTTCAGCACTGGCCCAAAGTAGGTTGGGTCTCTGTCTATTAAATAGGCACCTGTTTCATCCTACATTAGAAAAACAAACAAACACAAACCAACCAAACAACCCAAAACAAAGCAAGAGAACACCAAAGCCCAAACCAAACAAACCAAAAACCCCACAATGATTTGAATATCCAAGTGAGAACTGCAAGCTAATATTCATCTTGCAGCGAGCAGGTATTCAGATACAGCCACATCCCTGAAAGCTGGATTTATTAAAGACAATAAAAGGAAATAATGTAACTGTCATGGTATCAGACTGATCAATCAAATCATCTAATACACAACTTCTGTTATCTGCTCAATCCCCCTAACCTCTTATCAATGATTAACAACATAGTTAGCATGAAAGATCTAAGTGGTAAGTGAGAACACTGAAAGTTAAGGTTAAAAATAGCACTTAAAATAAGAAATTTTGTCTGGGAGCCTCAAGAGTCAGGACAATGGCTACATTCTAGCAAGCTTCAAATACCAGTTTTTCCTTTTTCTTCTTCTTCTTCTTTTTTTTTTTAATTAAAGGCAAACAAACCTATTTTTTTTTAATCTCAACACTTTGCTCTAAAAACACTTGCTTTTGTCTTTGCTCAGATGTACAAACACTCACAGGGTGCTGAGAAGTGCTGTGTACCAAGCAAGGGTTGTACATACATCTTCTAAAAAAATAAAACTACCCTGAAGATGCAATTCCTACCTATCTCATGCAGACAGGTGAAGTAATAGATGAACAGATGAAAACTAATGCTCAGTTTACCAAACAGACTGTTTTGTGAATTGCTAAGCAGTTCAAGAAATTCACCTGCAGAGCTGATATTGTTGACAAAGAGATAAACAAACAAAATTGATAATTCCTATGTTATTTAGAATCTATGTGTGAGCCCCTGCAATCAAGACAGTACTGACATACTTTGTGCTGGCCGGAGATCTAAGGAAGATTCATAGAAAGATTTCTAACTGATCCACTGCTCCTTTCTACTATCAAGTGGATTACGGACTGTATTAATCCATTAGTACATAAGGCTTTGGTGCAATGGATATCCTACAGATACATACTAGAGAGATGTGGCAGCACCCCAAATACTTTTTTACTTATTCTTATTTTTATTATTCTAGTAGCTTACAGGAGATATTCAAAAAATCATCATTACCAATAATTTGGATCATACTCCCTCAAAACCACAGGTACTAGCAACAATTGCTCTTCTACATGAAAGAAACTCTACTGACTCAATCCTCTGCATTTGAACATTAATGCTTATATGGAAAGGTTTGATTACTGAACTGTGATATCTGAAAGCTCTCTCTACTTGACAGTACGTAGAGTTCCTAAAATGTTTCATTGGAAAAAGACATGGAGGATATATTTTCAGGTACATAGATTTAGTTTCTGAATAATTGCACTTGTCCAACCAGGATTGGTAGAATGTGGAAAGACCACAGCCTGAACTACAAAAGCCATAAAGCCTTTCTATAATTACAATTAAATGCTTTACACACCTAGACACAGTGTCATTTCAGAAGAAACGAAGGAGTGTATAATTTTGTATAAAATTAACTCTTCAAGAAAATGCTAATATATTAAAACATGCTGTCAGTTAACCTACATTCAGACCAGACAATGCTTGATGAAGTCTAATCGCAATTTCTTCTGTCCTAAGCTCATGGTCTCACAAAAGCGAGAACTGCATCAAAACCAGTAGACAGATGAGGTTGTATAGTTGTAATAGTTAATCTATAAATATATTTACATTACCAAAACACTTCAAGAATGCACAATCTACAGATACAACCCAAAGAAATTAAAATAGCTGACAACTGTATGAATTATGAGATAAAAAGTATTATTTAGTAAAGGAAAAGAAACCAGTGAGGTTGGAAAGGAAAATTCAAAACAGATAAAAAGAAAAGCTGTTTTAAAGAAAAAAACCCCGTACTTGGTCATCATCTGAACTGCATTAAGAAACACGGGGCTTGCAAAACTGGAAGTCTTCCCAGTTAGGAAAAACCAATCTCTAGAAATAATCTTCTTCATTAAGATGACTGTAATTTTTCACACTGCAGTGTTTTCTCACATCACCTTCTGAAGTAATACTGGTCATCAGCTCTACACCACTACAGAGAGAGAGGTGGGTCACAGAAGCAAAGTGATCAAACGTTCTAAATGAAATCTTAAGTAACCATGGCTACTTCACTCCTTGCACAAAAGGCCCGAACTTTCTTTTTTTTAAAGGCCTACATTATCTGAAATTGTTTTTTTCTGAGTTGATTTCTATCTACTAAACAAGCTTCCAACAAAACCACAAAGAGAAGAAGCTATGTCAGGCCTTCTCTTTCAACTTCTACATTATGAGAGATCATACATGAAAAAAATACCATATCAGTAGTGTCATAGTTTACTCTATGAAGCCATTCAGACAAGGTGCCTTGAAAAATAAAAAAAAAGAAGGCACACAAAAGTCCTATAATTTATGCTGTAACAGATTTTTTTTTTAACATTAGTAAATATCAACAGTTAAAGAACTCTGGCTAAATTCTAACAGTGTGCAACCCAAATTCTGTCAACAGGATTCACTTAAGCATCTAAATTCCATGCAAAAGTCACTTACTCAGATTACAGACTCAGAAAATATGCATTAATTAACATTAAGAGGAGGATGTGTGTCTTGAACACTGACCTGACAGCTCAGATATGCTACACACAAGCACCAGGAGGTCAAGAGCCGGGAGATGAACCAATCAGTAAAGAATATTGTAACCATATGCAAATAACACACACAAAAAGTGAGTGACACAAAAAATTACCTTCCTCAGCATCTTCCTGTAGAAAATGCTTTATCACTCCTCCTTTTGAGTGAGCTGCCTGAATATCCTTCAATGTATGCTAAGCACTTCATGTTGAAATCACTAAGAAAGGCAAATTACACTAGATCTTTACGGATATTTATGTAAACATAAATCCAGTACAAGCTGAAACAGAAGTGTAGTCATCTGCTCTACCTGGAACTCTAAAAATACAGGTCGTAAATATTATCCGGACTGTTTTCATCCACATGTACATGAAAACACACTGTATTATCACATGCAATTAACTTTTGGACGTGCTTTAATATAAACAGTTTTATTGTAAGACAAAATAATAAATTGCAAACGTGATCCAACGTGAACTGGACAATTTAAAGAGGTAGCTAATTTGCATGTACATAACCAGCTTTAGGCTTGCTAGCTTAAGTATTAATAGACTTTGATGTCCCAGCTATGCAATTTCCTCTGCTAACTAGTAAATTGTTTTTGCTACAAGCTTTGAGAAAGTTTGCATCTTCACTGACACAACTAGTGTAGGTATTTTGAAGCCATTTCCTAAACTTCAGGTGAATACCACAAATGTCAGACAAACCTATATTCTAATAAGGTTTCAAAGTTCTCTCTCTTTCAGATGTATTTTATAGAAACAGGTGTTAATGTTTACCAGAAGAGCAGCAGAAATTCAAGTTTTCTCTCTATTCAGTATAGTCACATCACCCCACACTTAGACGTGTCTCCTGCAAATGTTGCCATTCTTCATAAGAAAATTCAAAACCAATGCACGTTGTCTTTGTGCATCCAACCCTGAACTGCTAGTTAATCACAGGACTGTTTGTATCTTCACCCAGTTCTACTTTTGCATTACATTCTTCTCTCAAGAGTTTTTTTCTTCATTGTCTGTAAGTTCTAGGCCTTTTTCATGCATATTTATGAGGACACCATTCAGAAGACAGTATTGCCTACATACAGTGAAGACTGCATTTGTTTATTACCACTCTCCCACACTAATGTCTAGTTCAAGTTACAAACACCATGGAATTTTAGAGGAAACCTAGTAACTTGCTCTTAAATTTTCAATCACCTCATTCAGCATACCAACGAAAAGTCAGTGTAGTTCACAATTACATTCCTTTGAAAAATACTGACCAAAGCAACTAAATGATCATGTATCCCAGTTGCAAATGTTTTCTCTTCAATCTTTATAGAGACTGAGGCTCAAAAGAATCATAATGAACACTTACCCTGGTCTTAGTTTAAAACACACAAAGAACTCTATTTACAGTGAAATATAACCTTTAGAAAGTAGCAGTGAAACCTAACCATTCCAATAAATAATTACTGTCACTGCTAATATTATGTACTTTCTAACAAGGACATGTATAGTTTGACACTTTGCTAGCTGGATTTCACAACACCTTTGCTAGACTGAACAGGCTTCACTATTAGATTTCTTGTCTCCGTGTATGTACTTCTGGACTGAGAAGTCACTCTTTAAACTTCTTGCCAAAAAAAAGTTTTGTTCTTGAAAATTTTTCACCAAATCATATTTCATCTTGTGACTAGTCACTGCCCTGCTGTGACCTTGAATTGTGGATCCTAGAATCCAGCACAGGATTCCAGTAGGACTCAAAAGGTGCGCCAAATACATACACCTCCCCAATCTCATTAAAAAATCTCCCCAAGAATTGCATTAAAACACTAGCTGAAATGTCATAAATTTATTTCCATTTAATTATCTTCACTGGGATCAATACTGAATCTGGATACACACAAGTCATACCATCAAGCTCTTGGCTCAAGGCTGTATGGTCTAACATGAATATTTTTAAAAATGACAGAATTTACATATTCTGAGCTTTCATCAAGGCAGCAATATGCAGAGAAATACAGTAGTATTTCGTAATAAATCTAGATTTATATATAATTGTCTCCACTATCACCTGTGCTTTTTAAATATTGAACTAGTGAATTTTTCACAAATTGTGTGGCCTAGAAACTTTGAGTGCCTGCAGACTAGCGGTACTTATCAAAACTACATCAGTAACACGACCCACCTGACAAGTCAGAAATCTCATGCACTAATGAAATATATCTGTTACTTCTTAGAATAAGACTACAATTTAGATATTTCTTAACGCTGACAGTCAAGGCTGAGCTACCAGGAAGACTCTGATTTTTCTGAAACGCTCAGTGTTTGCATGCTTCCTTCTTTGACAGATTCTATGCTAACTTTTAGAAAGGCATTAAAAATCAAGCATGAATCTCCTTCTTAGGGGAAAGTTAAAAGAATGCTTGAACAGTTTGCAAAAGAAAAACTGGTATATAGCTAAAATAGGAAGATGCTGAAACAGGGAAATATATGCAAATTATTAACAGTGACGCAGTAAAAGCATTAATTTAATCAATGATGACAAGGTGAGCAAGGCTCTGCTTGTCTAATTTTATGTATTCATCTCTAAACCAAGACTTAAATTCCATGGAAAACAAATCCTATTCTGAACAGTAAATATGACCACTGCTGCTCATTTATTTGCCGAAATGATTCTCAAACAGTTTTAAATACAAAGTTGAATGACACTGTGAAGCATACTAAATTCAGAAAGTCAGTGTCACTATCCTAATCCATTCAACACTAGTTTGGCCACAGGGTGTGCCAAAGGTTAATCTTTCTTCCATTACAAGTGGAAACATACCTGACAGCAAGAGACAGGCTGCCCTGTCCTATGCAACATTAGTACCTGAAGGTAGTTTAAAGGCCAACATGCTACCTTTCTTGAAGCCTCTCAGTTCTTTACAGAAGCAAGCATTAAGGAAATCATAGAATCACAGAATATCCTGAATTGGAAGGGGCCAACAAGGATCAACTCTAACTCCTGGCCCTGCACAGCACAGCCCCAACAATCCCACCATGTGCCTGAGCTTTGTCAAGCTCATGGCTTGGGGCCATGACCATTCCCTGGGAAGCCTGTTCCAGTGTTCAACCAACCTCTTTGGAAAGGACCTTTTCCTGATATCCAGCATAAACCTCCCTGACACAGCTCCACGCCGTTCCCTTGGATCCTGTCAGTGGTCACACAGATCCATACTGCCCCTCACGAGGAAGATGCAGACACTGATGAGCCTTCCCTCAGCCTCTCCTTCTCCAGCTGAAGAAGCCAAGTGACCTCAGCTGTTTCTCATATGGCTTCCCCTTCAGAAATGTTATGCTCCTCCTTCAGATGCTCTCTAAAAGCCTTAGATCCTCCAGATATTGTGGTGCCCAAAACTGGCTACAGGACTCAAAGGGAGGCCACACCCCAAAACAGAGCAGAATGGGACAATCCCCTCCCTTACCCAGCTGGCAGTGCTGGACAACACAGTTGGCCCTTCCATCTGCCAGAGCATATGGCAGTGCTTTATCTTTTAATCAGGAAACCTGAGAGGAATGCTTTCCTACTCTCTCCCAAACAAAGACAGTTCACCTATCAGCAAGCCACCTACATTTTTAAATTTAGTTCTATAGGTTAATTTAAGCTCTCCATAAAAACCTCAACCAAAACCAAAGACAAGTACAAAACAATTCCCACACCACCACACTTCAACTTTTTCTTCTTCTAACTCGGGAACATTACATTCTGTTCCCTATCTTAAGTGTTCAAATATCCTTTCTGGAAGTTATGCTTGAAAAAATTATGAAATCTACTAATGTCACTGAAAAAAAAATTCAAAATTTATATATATTAAGCAACTCCTTATTTTCAGCTGTTGGTTATAGGGTTATAAGCTGTTCCTTTCTCTTCCCTAACTGTACTGGAAAACGTTTTTTTGTCCGTGGTGCTCCAAAATCTCTTCCAGAGTCAGCACTATACACTTCATATCCATTACTACATACCATACCACAAATAAAATCTTAATAACTTTTTTCCCCTACCATAAATGAGTCAGAGTGAATACCAAAATATTCACCCATTACTTGCAATCTATGCAGAATAAGCAACATTTTTCTCTAAGAATTGCTGAAAAGACAAAATGCTACGTCTTAGTGAGAGATTATTATCAAGAGTACTTTGCTCTGGTTCTTTTAATTGAACAAGAGAATAATGACAGTGCAGAAATAACACAATGTCAGTGCACGCAGATATTTCATTAAAACGCTAAAACTAAACCCCGTCAGACAACATCAAATTATTGCACAAACATACAAACGATACTGTGCTGTCTGCTGTATTTATGAGCAGTTTTGTCATTCACGAACCCAACTGCTTCGCACGACAGCGCTCATTAAGCAGCACTCTCCAGGAAGACTCGCTCCCTGGCAGCCGAGTCGTTCCTGCCGCCCCTCACGGCGGCGCCGGGCCCCGCGTTCGCCGCGCGCCGGCGGCCGCCCAGGCAGGCGTC
>WBNO01029900.1:0-15069 GCA_013400575.1 Peucedramus taeniatus
TTGAAAAAATGAATTTTTAGACTTACAAGACTTTACCAGCCCCTCATATCATCCCATCTTATCCCCTCAGTTTTTACTGAGCAGAAGAGGGGTGGGAAAACAAGAGGGGATAACAGTGCAGCAAACTAAAGAGAGGTAGCAGTGCTAAAACAGCTAAAGTGGGGTAACAGTGCAAACAGTGAGCAAATGACATTCAACAGAGAGTTACAATCTTCTGCAGCAGTGGAGAGTCATCCTCTTCTGTGACAGACATCTGCATTTACAGTCTTTTTCCTTCTCCTCCACGCCACCTGAGCTTGATCTCTTTGCTGTCTCTGAGGGCCAGGAGGAGTGTCTTTGGGTGCTGTATTTGCTGATTCGATGTATGGCTTGACATTCCTGCCTGGATTCCACCTTGGGCCAGATCCTGTAGATATCCAAGCATAACCTCTCCCCCAAGAAACTAATGGAAATGGGCTCCTTATTTTGTTTGGATTTGGGGTCTTTGATCAGCACAGGGGGTTCCTCTGAGAGCTGAGCTCTGCTCGTGTTGGAGAAGTGCCTGACAATGGGGGGGTTGGCTCTGTGAATGAATTATTGAGAAAGTTTATGACATAAAGAGCCTTACATAATCTTTCTACATTTGGTAGTGTTTCAACTCCCCCACGCTGCTGGTCAAGGACTCTCCTGAGTTGACAGTGAGCCCTCTCTACAATAGATTGCCCCATTGGGGAGTGGGGAATGCCAGTGGTGTGTTTCACCCCCCACTGATTGAGGAACTGTTTGAAATTTTTGGAGGTGTAAGCAGGACTATTATCTATAAAGGGGGGTAAAGCAAATTCCTGGCAATTGGGACAGGAGCCCACGATTGCTCTTGCCTGTTCTCCTCTGATTTTAAACATTCAGACAAGGGCTGGCACATTTCAGTGAATAAACTGATGGCTCAATTTAGCCTGATTGGAAATGTCTGGTAGGGTGGTTTGCACTGCCATGGCTAAAATATCTGCCCAGTTGCCTTCTGTAATTGGTCCTGGGAGGCCAGTGTGTGAGCTCATGTGAATAATGTGATATGGTTCTTCTTGGAGGGTGAGGAAGTATATTTGAGAGCAAGTTGTATAAACCTGGATTTGGCACTTCCTTTAACAAGGAATGTTCTGCTCCTTCAGCTATTCCAGCAACACAGGCTGAATCAGTAACTAAATTTAAGGGTTGTTTGAATTTCTCAAAAGCTCTGACAACAGCTGCTAATTCTGCAATTTGTGGGGATCCCTGAACAATTTGAACATCAGACCCCCACTCCTGAGTGTCAGGATTCTTCCATGTCATAACTGACTTGTGGGATCCCCCTGAACCATCAGTAAAAACAGTCAATGCCTTTAGAGGAGTTCTACTTTTTAATGAATTTGGGACCAAATGAAAGCAAGCATTAAATAGTTTATGTTTTGGTAGGTGGATGGAGATTAGGCCTGGGTAGCTGTCAAGAGCAAGCTGGAGGTGCTCATTGGTCTGGAGCACAGGTTCTAGGCTGTTTAATGTCACTGGAAGATACATGCATGTGAATGCACACCCCACTAGGGCCCTGAGGCGAGCTCTGGCCTTTATGATAAGCTGAGCTGAGCTCCTGAGGTGTTGTGATGGTCTTACTTTGTTTGTGTGATTGAAACACCACTCTGTGATTAGGAGCTGATCTCTCAGAGTGGGGTCCCCCTGGAAAATGAGCCCGTGGAACGTGGGTGACTTACCCAGGATGACAAACTGGAAAGGCAGAGTAGGGTCAGCATGGTGGGCTTGTCTCGTGGACAGTGCTTCTGATACCTTCTGGATCACTCCATGGGCCTCCAGTGTGATGGCTCCTGGGGAGCCGAGGTCATCAAGGCCTCTCAGGAGGTTGAAAAGGGGCGACAGGTCCTCAGTTGTGATCCCTAGCAGTGTACAAACCCAGTTGATGCTCCTCCAGAGCCGGTGGAGGTCTCTCAGGGTCCTCTGGTTGTCCTTGGTGGTGACTTGCTGGGGCACGATGCTCCTTTGGCCGATCTGGAGTCCAAGGTAGGTCCATGAGCAGGTGCTCTGGATCCTCTCTGTGGCAATTTCAAATCCTGCTCCTGCAGTGGCTTGGATACACTTTTTTAGAACAATCTCCAAATAAAAGTCAGTCTCAGTGCATGTAAGGATATCATCCATATAATGAAGAATTACAGCATCAGGAAATTTTCCCAAATTTTTCCAGGGTGAGAGAATGCAGGCAACAAACGCCAGATTGCCACATAGCTGATGGGTTTTTCATCTCTTGAGGAAGAACTTGACATTGATACCTTTTTAGAGGGGCTTGTCTATTGATGGCACCGAAAATGCAAATCTTGGGGCATCTCTAGGATGGAGTGGGATATTAACAAAACAATCCTTAATATCAATGTCTGCCAATTTCCAGTCTCTCAGGAGTGTGGAAGTTGAGGGGAGGCCAGGCTGTAAAGAGCCCCTGTCCTCAAAGACCTTGTTGACCTTTCTGAGGTGTTGTAGGAGCCTCCACTTGTCTTAGCCTGGTTTGCAAATCACAAGGACAGGGGTGTTGCAAGGGCTAGTGGATGATACTGTGTGGTGCTCAGACAGCTGCTCCTGTACCAGGGATTCGAGCCCCTTTAGTCTGACTTCTACCAGGGGCCACTGTTCCACCCAAATGGGACCATCCAATTTCCATGGGAGTGGTGGGGTGGGGTGCTCTGCAGTGGCCCCAGCTAGAAATCCTGTGGGTGTGAAGGGATTTCTAGTCTGGCTGCCCATTGTGACAGTAAGTCTCTGCCCCACAAAATGACAGGTGCCTTTACCACAGAAGGTCTCACTGTGGCAATTCAACCCTCAGGATTTCAGTGAGGATTGACCTTTTACTCTGTATAGAGCTGGGAGCTCCTCCAGTCCCAGAGATGACTCCATTGGCTGGCACCAGTTCCCAGCCCTGTGGCTGCTTGGAGTGAGCAATGATGGTGACATCTGACCCGGTGTCAGCCACACCTGGAAGAGAAACTTTGATACTTTTGTTAGACAAGCCACACTCTGTAAGAGGTCTGTCTTGGCCTAGCATCTCTGCTAGGATGAGCGTAGGATTTTCTGGCAAAACATCAGTCCAGGTGGGTACAAGAGAAGCTTGGGCAGTAGGTGTGCCCTTAGACACCAGGGTGAGTCTGTACTTATTACAGTCACAGTGATCTCAGCCATTGGCCCCACAGTCTGGACTTCTGGAAGTAGATGTAACTCATTAACGGTGTCTCCTGTGATTAAAACATCTCTTGGCCCATCAGGAGGTCCAAGTTTAGCAGTTGGAATTCAGCAGATCACTTCATCCTCAAATCCAATAGAAAGGGCACTCACCAGTGTTCTCTGTGTCCTGCCTGAACACCTTGGTAGGTCCTGGAGAGTCAGTGCCCTTCCTCATAGTCAGCGTCATCATAGATGATTCCTCAGTGCCTCAGTGCCCCGAGACTGTGGGAAAAGAGGGACAAAACGGCTCTAAAGAAAGATCTCACAGGAGTTTCGCTAAGTTTATCAGCCCTGGAGGTCTTGAGGGTTGTCAGCTGCCCCTGAGAAATTCCCCAGAACATTGGGGTTTTTTTCCCTTGGGGACCTGGAATGCTTGACTGCAACTTAAAATCCAGGGGCTGGCCAGTGGAGACGCTTTCAAAGGGCTAATGAGAAGCACCACAGGGCACCAATTTGTAGCAGTGTGGGGTTTAGAGGGTGGAAGCTGCTACCTGATTGCCAAGAAGCATCTCCTATGGAAAAGCCGCTTGGGCAGGAAAGCAGTCAAGTCCACTTTTTTTTTTAATTTTTTTTGGGAGTTTTTGGGGGGGTGTTTTTTGGGTTTTTTTTGTTTGGTTTTTTGGTTTTTGGGTTTTTTTTTGTTTTGTTTTTTTTTGGGGGGGGGATTTTTTGTTGTTGTTGGTTTTTTTTGTTTTGTTGTTTTTTTGTTTGGTTTGGTTTTGGGGTTTTTTTTCTGTCATATCCCATTTATTCCAGAGTTGTGGCTGCTGGAGCCCAGCACACACGGAACAGTGGGGAGGGATTTGCCCCTGAGTTCCTGGGGATATGTGGGGAAGGGGGGGTGGTGGCAGGACAGCCCTGTCCCCACAGTGAGGGGCTGGAGGAGCCCCCCCAGTCTGTGCAAAGGTGGGATCTGCTCTGTGTGGGGCTCCAGGAGCAGCAGGGAGTGGGGACAGCCCCATCCCTGCTGTGTCCCTGCTGTGTCCCTGCCCCGCTGGCTCCTCAGTTGCTGGCACTGTCCTCGCTGTTCTCGCAGGCTCCCAGCAAACCCAGCAAGGATGTGGCTGCTGCTGCTGCTGCTGCTGGAAGCGACCCGGTGCTGGCCGTGGTGCCTCGGGTTTCCATCCCGTTATCCAGGGCAGGATCTGACTTCTGCTTCCTGCAGGCCACCAGCCTGGCCAGCTGGGCCTTGGTGCTGAGCTTGCCCACGCTGCACTCCCAGCTCTCCATCCTCGGCCTCTTGCTCTGGGGGTTCTCCTGCAGGATGTCTGTGGGTTTTGTTTGGGCCGTGGGATTCGGGCAGTGTTTTGCTGGTTCCTCATCAGAGTCGGAATCCACCAGGAGCCGGTGGTTCTGGGCCTGTTCCAGCATGGCCTTCATCTCCTGCTCGTCCTCCTCCTCCTCCTTGCACCTCTGCTCCTCCTCCACCTCCTTGTGCTTCTTCAGCATGGCCTCAAAATCCACGTTGGCCTGGCACTGGTTGAGCTCCTTCAGCTCCTGCAGGTTCTCCAGGACCTCCATCTCCAACTTGAAATCCTTGGTTCGGTTCTCCAGGACCTTCATGGGATTGTTGAGCTCCTCCTCTTCCCTCTCTTTCTGCATCCTCTCCTCCTCCTCCAGGAGCTTCTCTACCCGGAAGTTCCTGGTGGCGCCGTGCTCCATGGCGTAATCCGTGTTCTCGGGGTCTGTCTTGAGGGTGATCTCAGCCAGGCAGCAGAAGATGGGCAGCCCCAGGTAGGCCTCGTTCTGCACCGTCTCCTTGCGGGCGCTGAACTTCCTGCCCTTGTAGATGTACTCGCCACACGTCTTGCACCTCATGTTGAAGGGGGCCATGAGCCTCACCACGTACTGCCGGTCCTTCGGGAGCTTCAGCTTCGGGATCTTGGCGGGGTCGAAGTCCAGGGGGTAATATTTGTTCAGCACTTTGCGTTCCGACATCGCTGCGGCTTCTCCCGATCCCCGGTGCTGCCCCCGCGCCGCTCGCCCCACGCTGGGGAAGCTGCTGCCTAATTCCCAAGAAGCATCTTGTCTCGGTTTGAAAAGCCAGCTGTCTGCTAAGGAAGGCAGGAGCCTCCCTTGAAATGGGAAATGTGAACAGGGGTGGCTCTGGTGGAGCAGGGATCCTGGACAAGGGGGGAGTTTTTCTCTGAAGCTCCAGGGGTGCTGGAGATGGGGCTGGTCTGGCTCTGGGAATGCAGGGAGCAGAAAGCTGCTCCTGGGGGAATGCAGGGAGCAGAAAGCTGCTCCTGGGGGAATGCAGGGAGCAGAAAGCTGCTCCTGGGGGAATGCAGGGAGCAGAAAGCTGCTCCTGGGGGAATGCAGGGAGCAGAAAGCTGCTCCTGGGGGAATGCAGGGAGCAGAAAGCTGCTCCTGGGGGAATGCAGGGAGCAGAAAGCTGCTCCTGGGGGAATGCAGGGAGCAGAAAGCTGCTCCTGGGGGAATGCAGGGAGCAGAAAGCTGCTCCTGGGGGAATGCAGGGAGCAGAAAGCTGCTCCTGGGGGAATGCAGGGAGCAGAAAGCTGCTCCTGGGGGAATGCAGGGAGCAGAAAGCTGCTCCTGGGGGAATGCAGGGAGCAGAAAGCTGCTCCTGGGGGAATGCAGGGAGCAGAAAGCTGCTCCTGGGGGAATGCAGGGAGCAGAAAGCTGCTCCTGGGGGAATGCAGGGAGCAGAAAGCTGCTCCTGGGGGAATGCAGGGAGCAGAAAGCTGCTCCTGGGGGAATGCAGGGAGCAGAAAGCTGCTCCTGGGGGAATGCAGGGAGCAGAAAGCTGCTCCTGGGGGAATGCAGGGAGCAGNTCAAGTCCACACACCACACTCACCCTGGCCAGCTCAGCCAAGAGAGGCAAGAAGGGCCTTTTGTGTGATAAATTCCAGTGAGGTTTATTGCAGCACGCCGAGGGACAGCCAGGGACAAAATACGAGACCATGTGCTCTGCATAATCTCAAATATGGGGTCAGCAGGCAGTGACCTGAGGGCACAGGGGTGGCACAAAGGGCAGGGCAAAGGGCACTGCCCTACAGAGAAAAGGGGGTGGGCACAAGGGAGGAAACAGGGAAAGGAGGAACCCCGAGAATCTGGGACATTAGGGAAGGCAAACTGGTAGGGTCAGTGTTGTGAGGCTCCATGGGGAGGTCTTCTCATTCAGCCTAGGAGGGGAAAACTCTGTGGTAGATCTTTCCAGGGTGAAGCCAGGATGTTTCAAAGGATTGCACACAAAGGGCTCTGATTGACCCGGCTGAACTGGAGGTACTGTGGAAGGGCATAGGAAGGATGTTGTTGCCTCCCTCATCCTGCCAGGATTTTGGCTGGAGAAGGTGCCTGTGCAGGCAGAGGGGCAGTTGGAGTGGGATTTCAACATGAAAGGCATCTTCTCCCTCTTCTCTACCTCCCAAAGTCACCGGGTTCTTTTAAAACCTCCCTGCTCTTCTCTTTACTTGCTTCAGCGTAGACCATGATTTTGAAGAATGGTGCCTTTTGCCATAGGCCAGTAGCAGCTTCCTACCCCAAAAAGGCTCTGCAACCCAATTCTCCCACACAACCTGCCTGGGGCAGCTTCCTCCTCTGTTCTCCTTCTCATCCAAGAAAAGGGAGTTGATTGTTACCCACGGAGAGCAGAGCCTCCCCACCACCTGTGCAGGTGCCCTGGCTCCTTCCAGGAGTTCTGCACAGCAGCTCAGGAGAAGTGGGGGCAGAGATCAGGGAAGGGCAGGCTGAGTATTCCGAGCTAAAATACAGCTGGAGACAGACAGAATGGGGTCAGGAGAAAAGGAGCTCTGGTCCTGCCCAACCCTTGGATCACTGCTCGAGGAGGAGGAGGAGGAGGAGGAGGAGGTGTTCCCTGGGAGAACAGCAGCCGTGAACTTCCCACTCCTTCCTGCCTCTCCTCTCGTGGGAAATACCTGAGGGTTTGCACTGCTCCAGCTGCTCCTCCTGTGTTCCTGCTCCTCCTCCCTCTGTGTTTCTGGGCGGGATGGGGGTGTCCGAGGGAAGGAGTTTCTCCCATTTCAGAAGGTGCCGGGAACCCCTGTGCCTGTAGGGTCAGATGCCGTGGCCTGGCAGCCCGAGCCCCGCTCTGGGTGCCCAGCTGTGTCCCTGTGAGCTGCAGGCGGTCAGGGAGGAGCTGTGGGCACTGGGAATGCAGCCCTGGGAATGCAGCAGGGCACGGGAATGCGTGCTGGGAAAAGGGAGAGGAATTCCTCAGGCGGGCATTAACGGGGGAGGTGCAGAGCCAACATCTCCCACGGGAGCCAGGGCCCCTCTCTGGCTCCCACCCACACAAACCTCCCGTTCTTGGCCCTGTGCCCCTGCGGGGACGGCTGTTGGTGCTCCCCACACAAGTGCCAATGTTTATGTGGATCCCACGGCCCCTCCTTCCCACCTCTCCCCCCTCTCCTGTCGTGTCTCACCGCCTCCCTCAGCCCCCTCTGCCTTAGTCAGCTCTGCCTTGTTTTGCTCCAAAAGCCTGAGCGTTTTGCACTTGAATATAAAAAGTTACTCTCAGAGCTTAGCAGGTTGTACCAGGTGTGCAGCCCTGCCAGCAATAGGTGCTTCCACATCTCCTGTTTGCAGCAATACCTGTTCTGTTCCCAATACCTGTTCTGTTCCCAATACCTGTTCTGTCCTTTCCTGCCTTTCCAGCAATAGGTGCTTCCACACTTCTTGCCTTTCTAGCAATACCTGTTCTGTTCCCTCATCTCCTGCCCTTCCAGCAATATCTGCTCCTTCCATCTCCTGCCTTCCCAAGAACAAGTGTTCCCTCACCTCCAGCCTTTCCAGCAATACCTGTTCTATTCCTTCATCTCCTGCCTTTCCAGCAATGGGTGCTTCCATAGCTCCCATTTCCAGCAATATCTGCTCTTTCCATCTTCTGCCTTTCCAGGAATACCTGTTCCCTCATCTCCTGCCTTTCCAGGAATTCCTGTTCCCTCCTTTCCTGCCTTTCCAGCAGTAGGTGCTTTGACATCTCCTGCCTTTGCAGCAATAGGTGCTTCCACACTTCTTGCCTTTCTAGCAATACCTGTTCTGTTCCCTCGTCTCCTACCCTTGCAGAAATGGGTGTTTCCATATCTCCTGCCTTTCCAGCAATACCTGCTCCTTCCTTCTCCTGCCTTTCCGAGAACAAGTGTTCCCTCACCTCCAGCCTTTCCAGCAATACCTGTTCTGTTCCCTCATCTTCTGTTTCCAGCAATTCCTGTTCCCTCATCTCCTGCCTTTCCAGCAATTCCTGCTCTATTCCTTCATCTCCTGCCTTTCCTTCATCTCCTGCCTTTCCAGCAGTAGGTGCTTCCACACCTCTTGCCTTTCTAGCAATACCTGTTCTGTTCCCTCATCTCCTGCCTTTCCAGCAATGGGTGTTTCCATATCTCCTGCCCTTCCAGCAATGGGTGTTTCCATATCTCCTGCCCTTCCAGCAATGGGTGTTTCCATATCTCCTGCCCTTCCAGCAGTTCCTGTTTCCATATCTCCTGCCCTTCCAGCAGTTCCTGTTTCCATATCTCCTGCCCTTCCAGCAGTAGCTGTTTCCCATATCTCCTGCCCTTCCAGCAGTACCTGTTTCCATATCTCCTGCCCTTCCAGCAGTACCTGTTCCCTCATCTCCTGCCCTTCCAGCAGTACCTGTTTCCATATCTCCTGCCCTTCCAGCAGTAGCTGTTCCCTCATCTCCTGCCCTTCCAGCAGTACCTGTTCCCTCATCTCCTGCCCTTCCAGCAGTAGCTGCTCCCTCACTCCCGTTTGCAGCAATCCCTGCCCCTCCCAGCTCCAGGAGCCGAGGTGTGCCCGGGTCCCTGGGTGCTGGAGCTGCAGAAGGTGGAGCAGGGATGGATGCTCCGTGTCTGTCCCCCGTGCTCAGCAGGTACCTCCCTGTGCTTGGGAAAGGTGTCTTACAGATGCTCCTGTCTCTGTTCTCTGTTTCCCCACCCCGCTGGGCTGAAGATTTGGGGTTTCCCCCCTCACCACACGGATTTGGGTCTGTGCACAAGAGCAGCCCAGCAGCACTGGGGTGGAGTCTGTGGTGTTGGTGTTAAACCTCCACCTTCCCAGGGGATGGTTTTGAGGACCTAAATGCTTCCCCAGAGAGGGAGGGGATGAGGAAGAGAACTGGGGAAATGTTCTCAAGTTACCCAGCTGGGATTTATCTCTGTGTTTAGTGACTGAATCTCCTATTTAGTGATTTATTTGGGATCCCAGGGCAGGAGCAGCGTTCCTGCCCTGTGTCCCTGAGCTCTGTCCCTCTCTGCTGAGCCCAGCACACCCCCAGGCTTTTCGGGGCCAGCAGCAGCTTCTCCCTGTTCTGTTTCAAACACAGCCATAACAATCCCTGTGGTTTTGCCTTTCTCCTGGAGTTTGTTTCTCCACGCTCGAGCTGTCCCACGAGGCTGCAGCAGGGTGCTGTGCTCAGCTGGGATTTTGCTTCTCAAGAACTTTGGCCAATTTCTTTTCCCCTTGCCTGGTCCTCCTGGCCACGTGTGGGCCAGGAGAGCCACCAGGGTTTATCCTCGAACTGGAACAAACGGAGGGATGTGGGTTCTCCAGTGTGACGTAGACTCAGCCTTGTCTGGGAGGGAACCACCGTGTTTGGGGTAAAAAACCTGGAAAAGCATCCCCAGGTGGGAGAAGTGTTGGGGTTTTTGGAGTTGCTGGTTTCCCTGTTCTTCACGTCTGCAGGAAGTGGGTTCTGCGCGTCTCATGTTTTAGGAGTTGCAGCTAATGTTTGTAAAGAGCTTGTTATTTACGTTTTAAGCACTTTAAAAAAAAATAAAAGTTGTTCAAGCTGTTCCTAGACACTTCTGATTCATTGACAACAGCGTCTGTGCTGACGGGCCTGGACACTGAGTGACATTTCTGTTTATCTGCTGCAGCAGGAGGAGGAGGAGGAGGAGGAGGAGGAGGAGGGTGTCCAACTCCTCCAGCAGCTTTTCCACCTGCCCTGACAGTCCCTGAGTGCTGTGCAGTGGGAATGCTGCAGGAACCTCGAGTTCCCCCCCAAATTCTGCTCCCGTCTCGGCTCTGGGGCACGTGAGGGGTTTGGGATTCCTTTGGGTTTCTGTTGTGCCCTGAGCACCCAGGGAGTGCGGCTGGGATTGGAGCTGGGCTGGGCCAGGGGGGCACTGGGGAATTCCTTCCTGAAAGGGCAGGGCTGGATCCCCATCCCTGGGGATTTCACAGCCCTGTGGATGTGGCACTTGGGGACACGGGCAGTGCTGGCAGTGCTGGGGGTGGCTGGGCTGGCTGGGCTCAGAGGGATTTTCCATCCTGAACAATTCCACGGTTCCTCTGCACGCAGCTCCCCTGCAGCTCACCCTGCACAGCCTGGGGCTGCATTGCTGAGGATTTGGGGAAAGTCAGCAGCTGAGCAGGGAGGGGNGGAAGGGAAGGGAAGGGAAGGGAAGGGAAGGGAAGGGAAGGGAAGGGCCTGTCTCCATCGGTGCTCCCGAGAGCTCTGATGTTCCTCCCTGCCCTTTGCACTGATCCCAGACTCCTCCCCAGCTCCTCTTCCCCCATCCCTCTCCATTTCCCCACTCAGCCCTCTTCCTTCCCAGCTCCTTCCCTCTCCACTGAAGCCTTTTCCTTCAAGAACATGGGCTCCCCACGAACGCCCAAGCCCTGTAAATGACTCTGCTGCTCCCACACAGGAGCTCCCTCAGCTCTGACCCCATTTATTTCCCTCTGGCTGGAGGGACGGAGCCCCTGTGGGGCTGGGCATGTCTGGGGGATGCCATGAACCCTGCAGGGCTCAGCAGGGAAGTGTTGGGGTTGTGGGCTGAGCTGGGACCCTGAGGAAGGGGATCCATCCCGGGACAGGCACCTGGAGCAGTCCCTGGGAGGGCTCTGGGACAAACAGAGGATTCAAAGCCCCAGCTGCTGCTGAGCCCATGCCTGGCTCTGCGGGGTCTGGGGCTGCCTCGAGCACAGAACAGTCCCCAGTTCCCAGCCCTGCAGGAGTGCCCGGGTTGCTGTTCCAGCTGGAGCTCTGCTGCCCAAAGCGAGTTCTCTCCAGTCTGCCTTGCACGTGGAGCCTGACGAGGAACGTTCCTGTGGCTTTGTCCTGCAGCCAGCCCGGCCCCACTCCCAGCTGTGCCCTCTGGGGAGGGGGCACCCCAAAACTCCCTCCTGGGCTGGGGGACCCTGCACGGGCACCCCAAAGCTGCTCTCGCTGCCCTCCTCAGCTGGGCGGGGAGAGAAAACACAACAGAAACCCCGTTTGGGGATGAGGGCAGGGAGAGATCCCCCAGAACCCACAGGGACTGAAACGGGCACGGGAGATGGAGGAAATCCGTTTCATTTATTAATTATTTATCACCAATCAAACCAGAGCAGGGCAACGAGAAATAAACTCACATCTTAAGTCACTTTTCCCCCACCCCTCCTTCCTTCCCAGGCTCAATTTCCCTCATGATTCTCTCCCTCTTCCTTCTAAGGGCTGCAGGGGAACAGGGAATGGGGCTGTGCTCAGTCCATCACACATTGTCACTGTGCTCCTTCCTCCTCCTCCTCCTCCTTCGTCCTTCCTCCTCCTCCTCCTCCTCCTCCTTCCTCCTCACACTCTGCCTCTGCTCCAGCGTGGGCTTCTCTTGGGGTCACAGCTCCTTCAGGGGCTCCTTATGGGGTCACAGCTCTGTCAGGGGATCCTTATGGGGTCACAGCCTCCTTCAAGGGCTTCCCTTGGGGTCACAGCTCCTTTGGGGGCTTCTTGTGGGGTCACAGCTCCTTCAGGGGCTTCCCATGGGGACAAACCTCCTCCAGGAGCTTCCCTTTGGGTCACAGCCTCCTCCAGGGTCTTCCCTTGGGGTTCAGTCTCCTTCAGGGGTTTCCCATGGGGTTCAATCTCCTCCAGGGCCTTCCCATGGGGTCAAAGCCCTCCCTCAGGAGCTTCCTTGTGTCGCAGGCTGCAGGATCTCCTCACAGAGCCCCCCTGGAGCCGCTCCCCAGCCCCGGTTTCTGTGAGCTGCCGCCGTGGCTGGGTTCCCGCGGGCGGCGTTGGGCCCGAGCCCGGTTCGTGCGGGGCTGTGAGCGGGGCATGGCCCCGGTACCGCTGCCGGGAACAGCGGCGGCCTCAGCGCTGCCGGCGGGCCGGGCCGGACAGACCCTGTCCCTCTGCTGTCACCCACAGCCCCGCTCGGGCAGGGGACAGACCGGACAGACCCTGTCCCTCTGCTGTCACCCACAGCCCCGCTCGGGCAAGGGACAGACAGGACAGACCCTGTCCCTCTGCTGTCACCCACAGCCCCGCTCGGGCAAGGGACAGACAGGACAGACCCTGTCCCTCTGCTGTCACCCACAGCCCCGCTCGGCCGAGGGACAGACAGGAGGGGCTCAGGGATTTGGGGCCGCTCCATCCCCAGCCAGAGCCCGGGACGGAGCCTTTGGGGGACGGGGAGAGCCCCGAGCCCTGGCAGGGTGGGGGGTGTTCATGGCTTTGCTTCTCCTGTGGAATGGAGCTGGGGCAGAGAACGAGCCTGAGGGGGGCTGAGCTTGGGGTCAGGGCTGACCTTGGGGTCAGGGCTGACCTTGGGGTCAGGGCTGACCTTGGGGTCAGGGCTGACCTTGGGGTCAGGGCTGACCTTGGGGTCAGGGCTGTGTTTTGGGTCAGGGCTGACCCCACAGCTCCANGGGTCAGGGCTCAGTTTGGGGTCAGGACTCAGTTTGGGGTCAGGACTCAGTTTGGGGTCAGGGCTGACCCCACAGCTCCAGGGCTGTCCCTGCAGAGCTCTGGGGCAGCTCGGAGCCTCCAGCAGCAATCCCAAACCCCGGGAATGGCAGGGCCGGGGTGGGAGCAGGATCCTCATGCCCTGTCCCTGTCCCCAGCAGGGACACGGAGCTGTCCCCAAGCAGGGACACGGAGCTGTCCCCAGCAGGGACACGGAGCTGTCCCCAAGCAGGGACACGGAGCTGTCCCCAGCACGGACACGGAGCTGTCCCCAGCAGGGACACGGACACGGAGCTGTCCCCAGCAGAGCAGGGACACAGAGCTGTCCCCAGCACGGACACGGAGCTGTCCCCAGCAGGACAGGGACACAGAGCTGTCCCCAGCAGGGACACGGACACGGAGCTGTCCCCAGCAGGGCAGGGACACGGAGCTGTCCCCAGCAGAGCAGGGACACGGAGCTGTCCCCAGCAGGGACAGGGACACGGAGCTGTCCCCAGCACGGACACGGACACAGAGCTGTCCCCAGCAGGGCAGGGACATGGAGCTGTCCCCAAGCAGGGACAGGGACACAGAGCTGTCCCCAGCACGGACACGGAGCTGTCCCCAGCAGGGACACAGAGCTGTCCCCAGCAGGACACGGACACGGAGCTGTCCCCAGCAGGGCAGGGACACGGAGCTGTCCCCAGCAGAGCAGGGACACGGAGCTGTCCCCAGCAGGGACAGGGACATGGAGCTGTCCCCAGCAGGGCAGGGACACAGAGATGTCCCCAGCAGGGACACGGACATGGAGCTGTCCCCAAGCAGGGACACGGACACGGAGCTGTCCCCAGCACGGACACGGACACAGAGCTGTCCCCAGCAGGGCAGGGACATGGAGCTGTCCCCAAGCAGGGACAGGGACACAGAGCTGTCCCCAGCACGGACACGGAGCTGTCCCCAGCAGGGACACAGAGCTGTCCCCAGCAGGACACGGACACGGAGCTGTCCCCAGCAGAGCAGGGACACGGAGCTGTCCCCAGCAGAGCAGGGACACAGAGCTGTCCCCAGCAGGGACACGGACACGGAGCTGTCCCCAGTAGGGACAGGGACACGGAGCTGTCCCCAGCACGGACAGGGACACGGAGCTGTCCCCAGCAGGACAGGGACACAGAGCTGTCCCCAGCAGGACAGGGACACAGAGCTGTCCCCCCGTGCCGCAGGAACAGCCCCGTTTCAGCACCAGCTCCGAGGAGAAGCAAACAGAAATGCTAAAATGCCATTTTCCTGCTCTTTCCTATCGCTCTTTTCCCCCTCAGAGCCCCCTTTCCATCCCTTTCCCCCGAGCTGCAGATTTGGGTTCACTGAGTGGGACCAGTGCTGAGTGAGCCCAAAATCAGAAACTGCTTTTGCAGGTGGGGAGAAAAGAGGGGACCAGGAAACGATGAGCTCTGCAGCCACGAGGCACAGCAGCATTTCCACGGCGAAACGGGACCTTCACACTTTTCCCTGGGGGGCGAAAATGAGGATTTTTTTTTTTTTGTTTCAGGTGTACTTTTAAATTCCTCCTCGGACGGACGTCCTGCTGCTGGATTTCCACCGCTGCCTTTGCTCCCCCCGCCTCCCTCCCTGCTCCCGCACATCCCCTCTGTTTGCTGTCCCTGTGCAATTGATCCTAATCCTGCAAACGATTTCGCCGGCGTTTGGCGGTCCGGACGCTGCTTGCCGCACTAATCTGGGCCGGAGAATGCGGGGGAGGCTCCGGCGCGGCCGCCCCGCGCCCTTGGCCTTATCTCAGGGTCCTTATCAGCTCCAGGGCCATCCCAGAGCGCGCTAAGGTCAGCGCTGGCCGCGATCGGAGCGATCTGCAATTCCACCGGGAAACAGACCCAGGGACTGCGGCTGGGAAAAACTCCGGGAGCACCGAATGCGGCACTGCCAGGGCGGCACTGCCCGTGTGCCCAAGGGCCACAAGAACAGGGCTGAGGAATCCTCAGGGGTGGGGAGGCCAAACCTCCCTGGGCACTTCCAGTTCCTGACCACCCTTTCCATGTAGGAATATTCCCAATATCCCCCCTGAGGCTCCCCTGGGGCCGTTCCCTCTCCTCCTGTCCCTGTTCCCTGGAGCAGAGCCCGACCCCCCCGGCTGTCCCCTCCTGCCAGGAGCTGTGCAGAGCCACAAGGGCCCCCTGAGCCTCCTTTGCTCCAGGCTG